>JAGWEN010001092.1:0-40933 GCA_018703685.1 Orius laevigatus
TTGACCCCCACCGCAAAGTTTTGAATGTTAACTTTGAGGTTTTTGGATGAAATTTGGGTTTTAAAATGTTGATTTTTAGGTTTTTGACAAAAGAAATTGCTCTTAAAACGTTGATTTTGAGATTTTTTGACAAAAATATTTGCTCTTACCATCATGATTTTGAGGTTTTTGACAAAAAATTGTCAATTTAAAGTTGATTTTGATGTTTTTTGACGAAAATTAGGCATCATAAATGTTGATTACGAGGTTTTTTGACGAAAATTTGGCTTTATAAATGTAAGTTGAATATGAGGTTTTTGGACAAAAATTAGGCATCTTAAATGTTGATTTTGAGTTTTTTTTTTACCAAAATTAGGCTTTTAAATGTTGATTTTGAGGTTTTTGACAAAAATTTGGCTTTTTAAATGTTGATGTCGAGGTTTTTGGACGAAAATTAGGCTTTAAAAATGTTGATTTTGAGGTTTTTGACAAAAGAAATTGCACTTAAAACGTTAATTTTGAGATTTTTTTGACAAAAATTGGTCTTACAACCATGATTTGGTGGTTTTTGACAAAAAATTGTCAATTTAAAGTTGATTTTAAGGTTTTTTGACGAAAATTAGGCAATTATAAATGTTGATTTTGAGGTTTTTGACGAATTTTTGGGGATATTTGCACACAAAAAAATAAATCTTGAGCTCAGTTTGGGAGCCACTGTGCAAAAATAACGCTTAAAAAAACTGACCCGGGGGGGCACCACCTCTATGTATTCACGGGTGGCGCGGGTGGGTTCTGTCCACCCGCCCCCGGGCCTGTCCGCCCCTGCATCAGACATTTACATCACGATTTTTAACCATCTCAAACCGAGAAAATCACGAAAATGCCCTTTATGCCCTAAGCGAAGTACCAGAACCGCTTTCTCGATTCAAGCCATTTTCAATAAGCTTCTACCTGGTGAAACAAAAGCTCTAAATACCAAGTGTCGTTCAATTCAAACAATCATAGCACGAGTTATCTCGTCGGTACATATATATAACTAAATAAATAATCAAATTTAGATATCCCAAGGTTTGGAATGACCTATATTTTCGTGAGGAGGAGATCATCCTAGAACATCAGGATATCGTCCTGATAACGAATATATAATCCTCTTAGCCGAAAGCCTCGGTGCGGCCGGCCTCAATAGCCTGCTTTACTCCGGAAATCCGCTAAAACGTCAAAAATAATCGAAATTCGTAAAACGTAAAAACCATCAAAATTTAGAGAAAACGTCAACATTCTTCGGTCATAAAGTGCACACATTTAAATTTGGGCGGGGTCAGACATCACAAGGCAGGTTATTTGAGATTATAAAAAGCCTCAGCAGTCTACACTCTACAGTGAGAGGATTTTACATGTTTTTATGAGATTTTAGAGCATAAGATAGATTTATATAGGTAAGTAAATCTGTGGGATTTTATCAGGAAGATCCAGGCAACAGAGTGTAACATATCCTAACGGCCAAGGAGATTGCTAAAGATACTTATCAACTATGTATGCTACCCCCCTCCCCCCCAAAAAAAGGGTGTTTAGTATCCTTCTAATAACTAAATACATACTACTAAGCCAGTAGCACCATAAAGAAACAGCAGGGAATACTATTATCAGCCAGCTCAAAGAAAATGTTTATGGGCTTTTTATTTTTTTAGGTACTTAAGTAAACGATAATATGTAGATGGATTGACCATTTTATTTTTCTTCTTTCCAGATTGATATGGAGGAGAAGACTAAAATCAAATTGGAATATGTGGAGGACGAAGAAATTGAGATTAAAGAGGAACCTCTGTTCACTCCAGAAGAACCAAAAAAGGAAATCAAAAAAGAACCTGAAGATCCCGAGATTGAGCTGGAACGTGCGATGGATATCGAGAACATTAATGAGCAAGAGAAAATCTTCGTTTGGAGCAGTTTCGACGTAGAACAAGAAGGATCGTTGACTCTCAGAAGTAAGATATTCAAATGTGATATCTGCGATGGCATGTTTAAGGATTCGAGCAGTTTGATCCATCATAAAAGGATCCACACAGGAGAAAAGCCATATAAATGTGATATCTGCGAAGGTGCATTCACCGCGCCAGGCGATTTAAAAAAGCATAAAAGGATCCACACAGGAGAGAAGCTATACAAATGTGACATCTGCGAAGCTGCATTCACCAAGTCAAGCAATTTGAAAACGCATAAAAGGACCCACACAGGAGATAAGCCATATAAATGTGACATCTGTGATGCCACGTTTATGTATTCAGGAGGTTTGAAAAGCCACATTTGGGCTCATACTGGAGAGAAGCCATATAAATGTGATATCTGCGATGCTACATTCACCAAGTCAAGCAATTTGAAATCGCATAAAAGGATCCACACAGGAGAGAAGCCATACAAATGTGACATCTGCGATGCCACGTTTATGTATTCAGGAGGTTTAAAAACCCACATTTGGACTCATACTGGAGAGAAGCCATATAAATGTGATATCTGCGAAGCTGCATTCACCAAGTCATGCGATTTGAAAAAGCATAATAGGAGACACACGGGAGAGAAGCCATATAAATGTGACATCTGCGATGCCACTTTTATGTATTCAGGAGGTTTGAAAAGCCACATTTGGACTCATACTGGAAAGAAGCCATATAAATGTGATTTCTGCGAAGCTGCATTCACCGTGCCAAGCAATTTGAAAAAGCATAATAGTGTCCATACAGGAGAGAAGCCATATAAATGTGATATTTGCGATGCTACATTCACCAAGTCATGCAATTTGAAAACGCATAAAAGGACCCACACAGGAGAGAAGCCATTTAAATGTGATATCTGCCATGCCACTTTCACCGTGTCAAGCAGTTTGAAAAAGCATAATAGGACCCACACAGGAGAGAAGCCATATTAATGGGCGATGCAACGTTTTCACGGTGACACCTTCAAAAAACTGCGACTGCTCTTTAAAATGCGACGAATGCAAAGTCTGCATCCATTCTTTCATCTGCTCATGCGAAGACTCATGCATGAGGTCCAACATGTGCAAACATTCATTTGGTAAACTCCCTTTTGGATTTCGATGACATCTCCATGCCCGATTTGCCCGAAAACTACGAAGCGATCAATATTGTCCCGACAGCGAAATATGACGTCGAAAAACGCAAGCAAGAACTTATAGACAAAATTTCATCATTTATCGACTCATTTGAAAGCAACGAGCAGATCGCAGCTTTCGAAAACATCTTCAACAACATCATCGACCATCAAAATGTAGATTCGACCAATCAAATCGAAGTAAATTTTGAAATCATCAACCCTAATGAGCCAATTTACATTCAAAATTTATGAATCATAAAACACATTTTTAGTCATTAAATATATTTTTGTTTATAAAAAAGTTATTTTTACAAATTATAAATTTTTATGAAATTTTTCAAGTGCTTTTTTCGCTTTCGTCCGATTCGGATGATATTGGAGATGGCTGATCTTTCCACTGTGAACAAAAATGATAATTTAAATTTTATTGATTAATAATTACCATGAAATTGGAACCTCTTTTTCTGGTTTAGAATTATCGAATACATTCTCTGGAAAAAATAAATAAAAATAATATAAAATTTTTCAATGGAACAAAGGGTTAAAATTAACCCTCAGAGTTATACAACAACTTAAAAACAAAATAAAAACTTTAAAAACCACAGAAATTAATAGAGAAAACGTCAAAAATCATGCATAATCATTAAAAACTGTTAGAAACATTTTAAATTCAATTAAGAAACATCAAAAACCATCGAAATTCAAACAGAAGACGTAAAAAACCATCCAAATTTAAGAAAAGCATTAAAAATATTTTAAATTCAATGGAAAAACGTCCAAATTTACAGAAAAACGTCTACAATCATTCACCTTCAAAAAAATGTCAAAAACCATCCCAAAAGGTAAAAATCCAAATTAACCCTAAACAAACCATGCAGATTCAATAGAAGAACATCAAAAATCATTTAAGTTCACAGAAAAACGTCAAAAACCATCCAAATTCATAGAAAAAAAAACATAAAAACTATCCAAATTTAGAAAAAACGTCAACGATTCTTAGGTCATAAAGTGGACACATTTAAATTTGGGCGGGGTCAAACATCGATTAGTCGGAAAAGAGTGGTTATTTGAGGTTATAAAAAGCCTGAGCCATCGGTAACTTAGATAAGGAAGAAGTCAATGGTAAGGAAAAGTTTCCCGTTTTAGTTCAAAAGTTGGAAACCCAAGCGCCAAAGCGCTAGTGTAGTTATTCATAAGAAAAGAAGTCATAGCACACAAGAGAGACAGACAGTCTACCTATCTCTCTTCTGTGGTCATGGTAGGGTTTTCCGGGGGGAGTCGACATCAGCACCCTATGTTCTAAAATCTGTACTATAGGCGACCTTTTTCTTTTTTACTCTGTGCTTATATACATCGATGGATGGGATATTCCATATTTTTATTAAATTTTAGGGCATAAGATAGATTTAAATAAGTACCTATAATCTGTGGGATTATATCAGGAAGATCCAGGCCAAAGAGTATTACATATCTTAACAGACACGGACATTTATAAAGGTACTGATCAAGGATACTACCCCCCAACCCCCGAGAATAGTTCTATCAGCCAGATCCTAGAAATTTTATACGAGCTTTATTTTTTACTTATACGTTAATAGATGGATTGACCATTTTCTTCTTTGCAGATTGATATGGAGGAGAAGACTAAAATCAAATTGGAATATGTGGAGGACGAAGAAATCGAGATTAAAGAGGAACCTTTGTTCACTCCAGAAGAACCAAAAAAGGAAATCAAAGAAGAACCCGAAGATCCCGAGATTGAGCTCGAATGTGCGATGGATATCGAGAAGATTAATGAGGAAGAGAAAATCTTCGTTTGGAGCAGTTTCGAGGTGGAACAAGAAGGATCCTCAACTCTCAGAAATAAGAAAAATAACTCTCAGAACTCTCAGAAAAGATTCAAATGTGATATCTGCGATGGCATGTTTAAGGATTTGAGCAGTTTAAACCGTCATAAAAGGATCCATACAGGAGAGAAACCATATAAATGTGATTTCTGCGAAGCTGCATTCACCGCGTCTGGCGATTTGAAAAAGCATACTAGGATCCACACAGGAGAGAAGCCATACAAATGTGACATCTGCGATGCCATGTTTATGTATACAAAAGGTTTGAAAACACACATTTTGACTCATACTGGAGAGAAGCCATATAAATGTGATTTCTGCGAAGCTGCATTCACCGCATCAAATTATTTGAAAATACATATTAGGATCCACACAGGAGAGAAGCCATACAAATGTGACATCTGCGATGCCATGTTTTTGTATACAAGTGGTTTGAAAACACACCTTTCGACTCATACTGGAGAGAAGCCATATAAATGTGATTTCTGCGATGCTACATTCACCGGGTCAGGCAGTTTGAAAACGCATAAAAGGGTCCACACAGGAGAGAAGCCATATAAATGTGACATCTGCGATGCCATGTTTATGTATTCAAGTGCTTTAAAAAGCCACATTTGGATTCATACTGGGGAGAAGCCATATAAATGTGATATCTGCAGAGCTACATTCACCGCGTCAGGCAGTTTGAAAAAGCATATAAGGGTCCACAGAGGAGAGAAGCCATATAAATGTGATATATGCGATGCTAAATTTACCAAGTCAAGCGTTTTGAAAATGCATAATAGGAGACACACAGGAGAGAAGCCATATAAATGTGACATCTGTGATGCCATGTTTATGTATTCATATAGTTTGAAAGGCCACATTTTGACTCATACTGGAGAGAAGCCAAGTGATTTCTGCGAAGCTGCATTCACCATGGCAGGCGATTTAAAAAGGCATAATAAGACCCACACAAAAGAGAAGCCATATAAATGTGACATCTGCCATGCTACATTCACCCTGAGTAGCAGTTTAAAAAGGCATAATAGGACCCACACAGGAGAGAAGCCTTTTAAATGTGACATCTGCGATGCAACGTTCGCACAGTCAGGCAATTTGAAAAAACACTCCAGGAAGCACACAAAAGAGAAGCCGCATAAATGTGATTTTTGCGAAGCTGCATTCACCGGGTCAGGTGGTTTAAAAAGGCATACTAGGACCCACACTGGAGAGAAGCCATATAAATGTGACATCTGCAATGCAACGTTCACGCAGTCAAATGGTTTGAAATCACACTCTAGGAAGCACACAAAAGAGAAGCTATAAACCTAAATGTTTTATCTGTGTTTCAAGTGATTAGGACAATAAAATAGGAAGACACTGCGGTGACCTTTTTGAGGCAAAGTCTCCTGTCTTGGCTTAAACTTCCTATTGAAGAACCAAAAATCACATGAATTGACTCCTTTGGAAGAAATGCCATACAATTTTTAAACCTTGGAAGCTTTAGTGGATTTTTCTTGCCATTTCGATTTTGTTATAAATTTCAAAAATAAATTAATTTATAATAAATTTTTCGTTTTGACTCCTATGACTCAGTTTTCAAAAAAATTATCCCTCCAGAGTTGCCCAACTTGCTGAATAAAGTGCCAAAGCTTTGCTAGCTAAAGGGAGAAAAACCTCCCTCCAGAATTATCCTACGAGCTGCAAATAGGTACATAGCTTTGCCTTAAAATAAGCACTAAGGTCCTTCCTCCATAGAAAAACGTCAAAAACCATCCAAATTCATACAAATAACGTCAAAAACGAATGATATTAACATAGAGTAAGAGTTAGCGACCATGAAAATTCGTAGAGTAAACTGTCGAAAATCCCTCGTTTATTGAATAAACGTCGAAAAGCATCAAAATTCATAAAAAAACGTCAAAATTTAGAGAAAACGTCAACATTCTTAGGTCATAAAGTGCACACATTTAAATTTGGGCGGGTTAAACATCGATTTAACGTCGGACAAGGCAGGTTATTTGAGGTTATCGAATGCCTTAATCTGTGAGCCTTAACAGCGAAAGGATTTTACATATTTTTATAGACCGTAGGATATACATATATTACTCTGTGTTTTTATAAGATTTTTGAGCTTAAGATAGATTTAAATAAGTATAATCTGTGGGATTTTATCAGGAAGATCCATGCCACAGAGTGTAACTTATCCTAACGGCCACGGAGATTTATAAAAAGGTACTGATCAACGATACAGTTGGACAAAATGTAATTACAATTACTCTCTAATTACTGTAATTAAAATCTTACAATTAAATGTACATAAATTACAATTACTTTTGACAATTAATGGGCATTCATACTAGGTTATACTAAGTAGGTTCATATTAGTACCGTGGATATAAATTTTTTTGTTAATTAACGTTAAAAAAAGATTTACAGTAATAATAATAACAACGTATAATCACAATTACAGTAATAATTGATAAATGCAATTAGTTATTTGTTGATATGGGATCGGGGAGACTGTGGGAAGTGGCACAGGATGGGGGACTATGGGGTAAGTGATAGCTGGGTGGGGGACTGTCGGGGAAGTGGTAGCGAGATGGGGGAAGGTCGGGGAAGTATTAGTGGGACCAATCTCGTACCTGCCAAGTACCTACTTTCTAATTTATTACTGTGAGAAGTAGAAACCTCAAAATTGAAATCAGTTATGTTGGTACATAAATACTTCATTCATACTTTGGATGGGGGAAGTTTATGGAGCGGTACCGGTACCGTGATGGGGGAAGTGGGGCCCACCATCACTCGCCAAAAAAATTGATTTTTAATGTAACTTTTTGTCAAAAAAATGTAGGCCTTGATCCTTGGACCTTTTTCAGGGGTCACTCATGGCTGATAGTTTGTTTTACATACTTCAATTTTAAAAAAATTTTACTTGATGATTAATGATTACAATTACATGAAAAATGTATTTAATCTTAAATCCATATATAGGACTACTTTAATTTTGTTACACTTGGTCATTAAAAAAAAGAAAAAAAAATTGTAATTGTAAAATACAATTACATTACATAACTGTAATTGTAATTTAAAGATTTAGATTACAATTACTTTGAATTGTAATTGTGTCCATCACAATTACAATTATGATGTAATTGTAATCTCAAAATGCGATTACATTCTAATGTAATTTTAATTTAATTACTGCCCAACTCTGTTAGCCAGTACCACCATAAAGAAACAGCAGAGAGTACTGCTATCAGCCAGATCCTATAAAATGTTTACGGCCCTTTTATATTTTTACTTTCACAACAATAGATGGATTGATCATTTTGTTCTTTCTAGATTGATATGCAGGAGAAGACTAAAATCAAATTGGAATATGTGGAGGACGAAGAAATCGAGATTAAAGAGGAACCTCTGTTCACTCGAGAAGAACCAAAGAAGGAAATCAAAAAAGAAGCCGAAGATCCCGAGATTGAGCTGGAATGTGCGATCGATATCGAGAAGATTAATGAGAAAGAGAAAATCTTCGTTTGGAGCAGTTTCGAAGTGGAACAAGAAGGATCCTCAACTCTCAGAAATAAGCGATTCAAATGTGATATCTGCGATGGCATATTTAAGGATTTGAGCAGTTTAAACCGTCATAAAAGGATCCATACAGGAGAGAAACCATATAAATGTGATTTCTGCGAAGCTGCATTCACCGCGTCAGGCGATTTGAAAAAGCATACTAGGATCCACACAGGAGAGAAGCCATACAAATGTGATATCTGCGGTGCCATGTTTCTGTATACAAGTGGTTTGAAAACACACCTTTCGACTCATACTGGAGAGAAGCCATATAAATGTGATATATGCGATGCTAAATTCACCAAGTCAAGCGTTTTGAAAATGCATAATAGGAGACACACAGGAGAGAAGCCATATAAATGTGACATCTGTGATGCCATGTTTATGTATTCAAAAAGTTTGAATGGCCACATTTTGACTCATACTGGAGAGAAGCCAAGTGATTTCTGCGAAGCTGCATTCACCATGGCAGGCGATTTAAAAAGGCATAATAAGACCCACACAAAAGAGAAGCCATATAAATGTGACATCTGCGATGCAACGTTCACGCACTCAAGCTATTTGAGAATACACTCTAAAAAGCACACAAAAGAGAAGTCACATAAATGTGATTTTTGCGAAGCTGCATTCACCTGGTCAGGCGATTTAAAAAGGCATATTAGGACCCACACAGGAGAGAAGCCTTTTAAATGTGACATCTGCGATGCAACGTTCGCACGGTCATGCAATTTGAAATCACACTCTAGGAAGCATGCAAAAGAGAAGCCATATAAATGTGACATCTGCGATGCCATGTTTGTGTATTCAAATGTATTGAAAAGCCACCTTTTAATTCATACTGGAGAGAAGCCATATAAATGTGATTTCTGCGAAGCTGCATTCACCATGGAAAACGATTTAAAAAGGCATAATAGGACCCACACAGGAGAGAAGCCTTTTAAATGTGACATCTGCGATGCAACGTTCTCACAGTCGAGCAATTTGAAAACACACTCTAGGACGCACACAAAAGAGAAGCCGCATAAATGTGATTTTTGCGAAGCTGCATTCACCGGGTCAGGTGATTTAAAAAGGCATACTAGGACCCACACTGGAGAGAAGCCATATAAATGTGACATCTGCGATGCATCGTTCACACAGTCAAACAATTTGAGAGCACACTCCAGGAAGCACGCACAAGAGAAGCTATAAACCTAAATGTTTTATCTGTGTTTCAAGTGATTTGGACAATAAAATAGGAAGACACAGCGGTGACCTTTTTGAGGCAAAGTCTCCTGTCTTGGCCTTAACTTCCTATTGAAGAACCAAAAATCACATGAATTGACTCCTTTGGAAGAAATGCCATACAATTTTTAAACCTTGGAAGCTTTAGTGGATTTTTCTTGCCATTTCGTTTTTGTTATAAATTTTAAAAATAAATTAATTTATAATAAATTTTTCGTTTTGACTCCTATGACTCAGTTTTCAAAAAAATTATCCCTCCAGAGTTGCCCAACTTGCTGAATATAGGGCCAAAGCTTTGCTAGCTAAAGGGAGAAAAACCTCCCTCCAGAATTATCCTACGAGCTGCAAATAGGTACATAGCTTTGCCTTAAAATAAGCACAAAGGTCCTTCCTCCATAGAAAAACGTCAAAAACCATCCAAATTCATACAAATAACGTCAAAAACGAATGATATTAACATAGAGTAAGAGTTAGCGACCATCAAAATTCATAGAGAAAACTGTCAAAAATCCCTCGTTTATTGAGTAAACGTCAAAAAGCATCAAAATTCATAGAAAAACGTCAACATTCTTAGGTCATAAAGTGCACACATTTAAATTTGGGCGGGTTAAACATCGATTTAACGTCGGACAAGGCAGGTTATTTGAGGTTATCTTAACTGCGAAAGGATTTTACATATTTTTATAGACCGTAGGATATATATTACTTTGTGTTTTTATAAGATTTTTGAGCTTAAGATAGATTTAAATAAGTATAATCTGTGGTATTTTATCAGGAAGATCCAGGCCACAGAGTGTAACATATCCTAACGGCCACGGAGATTTATAAAAAGGTACTGATCAACGATACTCCCCCCCTCCCATCAAGGGTGATTAGTATCCTTGGGTACTAATAACTACATACTACTGAGTTGGACAAAATGTAATTACAATTACTCTCTAATTACTGTAATTAAAATCTTACAATTAAATGTAAATTACAATTACTTTTGACAATTACTGTAATTATAATAGCAATTACAGTAATTATCAAATGAAATTATGGTATACCCTGGGCTAATGGGGCATTCATACTAGGTTATACTAGGTTCATATTAGTACCGTGGATATAAATTTTTTTGTTAATTAACGTTTAAAAAAGATTTACCGTAATAATAATAACAACGTATAATTAGTAATAATTTATAAATGCAATTAGTTTATTTGTTGATATGGGATCGGGGAGGCTGTGGGAAGTGGCGGCAGGATGGGTGACTATCGGGGAAGTGGTAGCAGGGTGGGGGACATTCGGGAAGTGGTAGCGGGGTGGGGGTTGGAGGGGGGGTGGTGGTCGGGGAAGTGGTAGTGAGATGGGGGAAGGTCGGGGAAGTATTAGTGGGACCAATCTCGTACCTGCCAAGTACCTACTTTCTAATTTATTACTGTGAGAAGTAGAAGACTGAAAATTGAAATCAGTGTTGGTACATAAATACTTCATTCATACTTTGGATGGGAGAAGTTTATGGAGCTTTACCGGTACCGGGGAAGTGGGGCCCACCATCACTCTCGCCAAAAAAATTGATTTTTAATGTAACTTTTTGTCAAAAAAATGTAGGCCTTGGTCCTTGGACCTTTTTCAGGGGTCACTCATGGCTGGACAGTGATTAATGAAAATAAATATTAATAAATACATACATGAAAAATGTATTTAATCTTAAATCCATATATAGGACTACTTTAATTTAGTTACACTTGGTCATTAAAAAAAAAAGAAAAAAAAATGTAATTGTAAAATACAATTACATTACATTACTGTAATTTTAATTTAAAAATTTCGGTTACAATTACTTTGAATTGTAATTGTGTCCATCAAAATTACAATTATAAAGTAATTGTAATCTCAAAATGCGATTACATTCTAATGTAATTTTAATTTAATTACTGCCCAACTCTGTTAGCCAGTACCACCATAAAGAAACAGCAGAGAGTACTGCTATCAGCCAGATCCTATAAAATGTTTACGGCCCTTTTATATTTTTACTTTTACAATAATAGATGGATTGATCATTTTCTTCTTTCTAGATTGATATGGAGGAGAAGACTAAAATCAAATTGGAATATGTGGAGGACGAAGAAATCGAGATTAAAGAGGAACCTCTGTTCACTCCAGAAGAACCAAAGAAGGAAATCAAAAAAGAACCCGAAGATCCCGAAATTGAGCTGGAATGTGCGATGGATATCGAGAAGATTAATGAGGAAGAGAAAATCTTTGTTTGGAGCAGTTTTGACGTGGAACAAGAAGGATCCTCAACTCTCGAAAATAAGCGATTCAAATGTGATATCTGCGAAGCCATTTTCACCAAGTCAAGCAGTTTGAAAAAGCATAATGTGACCCACAAAGGAGAGAAGCCATATAAATGTGACATCTGCCATGCCATATTTCCGTATTTAAGCATTTTCATAAGGCATAATAGGACCCACACCGGAGAGAAGCCATATAAATGTGATACTTGCGATGCTACATTCTCCCAATCAAACAGTTTGAAAAGGCATAATAGGATCCACACGGGAGTGAAGACATATAAATGTGATATATGCGATGCCACATTCACCGAATCAAGCAGTTTGAAACAGCATAATATGACCCACTCAGGAGAAAAGCCATATAAATGTGATATCTGCCAAGCTGCGTTCTCTGCGTCAGGCTATTTGAAAATTCACAATAGGATCCACACAGGAGAGAAGCCATATAAATGTGAACTTTGCGAAGCTGCATTCTCCATGTCATGCGATTTGAAAAAGCATAATATGACCCACACTGGAGAGAAGCCATATAAATGTGATATCTGTAAAGCTGCATTCACTTGGTCAACCAATTTGAAAAAGCATAATAGGACCCACACTGGAGAGAAGCCATATAAATGTGATATCTGTAAAGCTGCATTCACTTCGTCAACCAATTTGAAAAAGCATAATAGGACCCACACTGGAGAGAAGCCATTTAAATGTGACTTCTGCGAAGCTGCATTCACTTCGTCAACCAATTTGAAAAAGCATAATATGACCCACACAGGAGAGAAGCCATATAAATGTGACATCTGCGATGCTACATTCGCCAATTCAAGCAATTTGAAAACGCATAATAGGATCCACACAGGAGAGAAGCCATATAAATGTGACATCTGCGATGCCACTTTCACCGAGTCAAGCAGTTTGAAAAGGCATAATAGGATCCACACAGGAGAGAAGCCTTATAAATGTGACATCTGCGAAGCCACTTTCACCGTGTCAAACAGTTTGAAAAAGCACTAATATGACCCACTCGGAGAAAAGCCATAAATGTAATCTGCAAGCTGCGTTCTCTCGCCAGCTATTTGAAAATCAATGATCGCACACAGGCGAGAAGCCATATAAATTGGATATCTGCAAGCTGCGTTCTCTGCGTCAGGCTATTTGAAAATTCATAATAGGATCCACACAGGAGAGAAGCCATATAAATGTGATATCTGCCAAGCTGCGTTCTCTGCGTCAGGCTATTTGAAAATTCATAATAGGATCCACACAGGAGAGAAGCCATATAAATGTGAACTTTGCGAAGCTGCGTTCTCTGCGTCATGCGATTTGAAAAAGCATAATATGACCCACACAGGAGAGAAGCCATATAAATGTGATATCTGCGAAGCTGCATTCACTTTGTCAACCAATTTGAAAGAGCATAATAGGACCCACACAGGAGAGAAGCCATATAAATGTGATATCTGCAACGCTACATTCGCCAGGTCGGGCAATTTGAAAGCGCATAATATGACCCACACAGGAGATAAACCATATAAATGTGATATCTGCGATGCCACTTTCACACAGTCAAGCAATTTGAAAAAGCATAACAGGCTCCACATAGGAGAGAAGCCATTTAAATGTGAATTCTGTGAAGCTGCATTCACTTCGTCAACCAATTTAAAAACGCATAATAGGATCCACACAGGAGAGAAACCATATAAATGTGATATCTGCGATGCCACTTTCACACAGTCAAGCAATTTGAAAAAGCATAACAGGCTCCACATAGGAGAGAAGCCATTTAAATGTAAATTCTGTGAAGCGTCATTCACTTCGTCAACCAATTTAAAAACGCATAATAGGACCCACACAGGAGAGAAGCCATATAAATGTAATATCTGTGAAGCTGCATTAACCGACTCAAGCGGTTTGAAAAGGCATAATAGGACCCACACAGGAGAGAAGCCATACAAATGTGACATCTGCGATGCAACGTTCGCACAGTCAAGCAATTTGAAAAAACACTCCAGGAAGCACGCAAAAGAGAAGCTATAAACCTAAATGTTTTATCTGTGTTTCAAGTGATTTGGACAATAAAATAGGAAGACACAGCGGTGACCTTTTTGAGGCAAAGTCTCCTGTCTTGGCTTAAACTTCCTATTGAAGAACCAAAAATCACATGACTACTCCTTTGGAAGAAATGCCATACAATTTTCAAACCTTGGAAGCTTTAGTGGATTTTTCTTGCCATTTGCAACTCTCACTAGCAAAGCCTTCGTTTTGTAATAATTTCAAAATAATTTAAATATATATTAAATTTCGTTTGACTCCTATACTCAGTATCATCCCTCCAGAGTAGTCCAACTAGCTGAATAAAGTTCCATAGCTTGCAAGCTAGAGGGAGATCCTTCCAGAGTCCAATACAACGTCATCGTCATTGGTCTTAAAGTTCTGAGGCGAAATAAAAGAGTTTTTATTTATATAAGTGCACATATTTAAATTTGGGCGGAGCTAAACATCGATTAGACGGACAAGGCTGTAGGGACGGGCGAAACGGTTATTTTTGTGGAACGAAAGGGAACTGTTTTTTTTTACCCCGGAACTGTCTCTAAAGACGCCATCACCGTTCCCGTGAATTCTGATTTTGTTTTTACTTTTCTTGTCATAAAAAACTTCCTTTTTTTCGGTGATTTAAGTGCTTTTTGATAGAGATGGGTTGATACAGATTTTTTTGTATCAATTGATACTGATATTTTGTAACTGATACAAAATGTTATCATATCATTATCACAGATTGGCATAGAAGTAGAGATGGGTTGATACAGATTTTTTTTGTATCAAGCCAGTTAGCAAAGATTCATGGATTTAATCATTGGGAGTCATTAAGCATTTAAGTTAGAATTAAAAGTCAGTTGAGTAAGCATTTAGTCATTGGGAGTTATTGGTTTTAGGTTTTAGGTGGTTTTAGTTGTATTTTCTTGAGAATAACTGAATGATAACAGTCAGATTACCAGGAATGTAAAATAGTAAAGGTCGGATTACCGAGAGTGCAAAAATGGTAATGGTCGGATTACCGGGAGTGTCAAAATTGTAATGGTCGGATTACCGGGAGTGTATAACAGTAGTGGTCGGATTACCGGGAGTGCAAAATGGTAATGGTCGGATTACCGGGGTCAAGGCTAAGTCAACGGTCTACGTCAATGGATCTTGTGACCTTAA
The DNA here is from genome assembly GCA_018703685.1 of Orius laevigatus. Classification (NCBI taxonomy): domain Eukaryota; kingdom Metazoa; phylum Arthropoda; class Insecta; order Hemiptera; family Anthocoridae; genus Orius; species Orius laevigatus. The sequence goes on from JAGWEN010001092.1 coordinate 15,191, forward strand.
GTTCAGTGTAGAAGGACTGAAGGCTTGTAGCATTCAGCATTGAGGGATTGGTCGGGATAAGAATTTTATTTCAGATCCTAGAATCAGTGTAGGGATCAGACTTGAAGTGTTGCTTGATCCAGGTCTGTGCCCGAAGGCCGAAGACGGCGCATTGATCTTTTGGGTCAAATGATACAAAAGTATCAAGCTTGGGTCAATTGATACAAAAGTATCAACCCGATTTCCTTTGTATCAATCTGTTGTATCAGTTACATTTGAGTATCAGTTACTTTGTATCAGGCTGATCCAACCCGACCCACCTCTACTTTTTGAACGTCAGTTTTCGTTGAGCAAGTGCTAAGGTAGATTTTCAATTTTTGTTTATTTTATTTTAATGGTTACTGATTCTGATTAGAATGCATCATTGCTTCTCTATTCTGCCATGTGCAAAATCCAAAAGGTGTTGAAGACGAATGATCCTAGCAATGAATTGTTGAATATAAATTGGGCCATAACATCGGGTATGATGGCTGCTGGAGTTGGGTTTAGCGGAATGAAAAAGATTCTTAGAGCAGCCAACATTCCTTTTTATGTCACATCCCATGTATAAAAACTGCGAGAAAACTTTGGATGATGGTAGGAATTATTTATTCGCTTCTTTAGAGTTATAATTTTCGTGTTACAGCTATAGCTGCTGATGGGATGGCGATACCTGCTGCAAATGAGCCAGAAATATCCCGACAAAGTGGAGAAATCGATGGAGATGGATTTCCTCTTGTCACGGTCGTTTAAAACAAAAAAAGACTCATTATTAGGAGCTGTAAGTATTCATCAATACTGTATCTAGGTATAATCTATTATCTAATCTTTCACAATCGCTGTTCTCAATAGCTGTTATTGGCACTAGATAGCAGCAAGTGTCTCCGATCCTGTTCCATTGAAACCTGTGATTGAAACTTGTTTCATCGTTTCTTTTTAAGTAACAGTTACTTTGAAAAAGTTAATCGTTTTTTCTCCCATCCCTACTCAGCAGTCAAGGTTGTCAACTGTGAAGGATTTTACATATTTTTATAAGTTTTTACAGTATAAGATAAAATTTTAAAGGAAGATCTGTGGGATTTTGTTAGGAAGATCAAGGCCACAGAGGCTAACATATCCTAACTACATACATACTCATAACCTAATTAATAAAGGTACCAATTATGATACCTAAATCTACTAAGCACTAAGCAGAGAATAATGCTATCAGCCTGATCCTTGAACATTTTTACGGGCTTTTACTTGTTATTTTTTACGATAATTAGATGGATCATTTTCTTTATTCTAGATTGATATGGAGGAGAAGACTAAAATCAAATTGGAATATGTGGAGGACGAAGAAATCGAGATTGAAGAGGAACCTCAGTTCACTCGAGAAGAGACAAAGAAGGAAATCAAAGAAGAACCCGAAGATCCCGAGATTGAGGAGGAATGTGCGATCGATATCAAAAAGATTAATGAGGAAGAGAAAATCTTTGTTTGGAGCAGTTTTGACGTGGAACAAGAAGGATCCTCAACTCTCGAAAATAAGCGATTCAAATGTGATATCTGCGAAGCCATTTTCACCAAGTCAAGCAGTTTGAAAAAGCATAATAAGACCCACAAAGGAGAGAAGCCATATAAATGTGACATCTGCAATGCCATATTTCCGTATTTAAGCATTTTCATAATTCATAATAGGACCCACACAGGAGAGAAGCCATATAAATGTGATATCTGCGACGCTACATTTACCATGTTAAACAGTTTGAAAAGGCATAATAGGATCCACACAGGAGAGAAGCCATATAAATGTGATATATGCGATGCTACATTCGCCAAGTCAAGCCATTTGAAAACGCATAATAGGACCCATAGAGGAGAGAAGCGTTATAAATGTAATATCTGTGATGCCACGTTCGACCTCTCAAACAATTTGAGAAAGCATAATAGGATCCACAGAGGAGTGAAGCCATATAAATGTGACATCTGCGATGCTACATTCGCCAAGTCAAGCAATTTGAAAACGCATAATAGGATCCACACAGGAGATAAGCCATATAAATGTGATATCTGCGAAGCTGCATTCTCCACGTCAGGAAATTTGAGAAGGCATAATATGAACCACACAGCAGAGAAGCCATATAAATGTGATATCTGCGAAGCTGCATTCTCCATGTCATGCGATTTGAAAAGGCATAATATGACCCACACAGGTGAGAAGCAATATAAATGTGATATATGCGATGCTACATTCGCCCAGAAAGGCCATTTGACAAGGCATAATAGGACCCACACCAGAAAGAAGCCATATAAATGTGATATCTGCGATGCCACTTTCACCGACTCAAGCAGTTTGAAAAAGCATAATATGATCCACACAGGAGAGGAGCCATATAAATGTGACATCTGCGAGGCTACGTTCACGCAGTCAAACAATTTGAAAGCACACTCCTCTAGGAAGCACACAAAAGAGAAGCTATAAACCTCGATGTTTTATCTGTGTTTCAAGTGATTTGGAAAATAAAATAAGAAGATAGCGGTGACCTTTTTAAGTCAAAGTCTCCTGTCATGGCTTAAACTTCCTATTCAAGAACCAAAAATCGCATGACCTGACTCCTTCGGAAGAAAATTGTATGTGTAAAATATATGTGTTAATAAGCTTAAATTATTATTTAAATTGTAAATTTTGTAAAGTTAGTTCTGTACACTTGACCATTGTAATACCTGTAAAGGTGGACTACATGTATATATATAAATAAATAAATAAATTAATTAATTTCATCAATCCCCTAAGAAGTAGCTTCTTCTTTGTATGCGGGTTTGACCTGGTTTCTAGATAAAAATATTTATCTAGAAACGCGGAAAAGTCAACGAATTTTTGTAGTATTTCATCCGTCATTTTTTTGGAGGGTCAAGCAAACAGTTTAGAATGTTAACTTTGAGGTTTTTGAAGAAAATTTGTCTCTAAAGTTTTCTAGTATTAGCGGAAAATTGGCTTCAGAAATGTCGACTTTGGGGTTTTTGACGAAATTTTTGCTTTCAGAACCTTGATTTTGAGGTTTTCTAAAGAAAATTAGTCTTTAAAAATGTTGATTTAGAGGTATTTGAAGAAAAATTGGCTCTTAAGATGTCGAATTTAAGGTTTTTGATCAAACATAGCTTTTCAGAAAATCTAGAGCCACCCTCCCACACCTTGGGCACAGCTTACGCCTCTCAGTTTGGGAAACACTGCCATAAAATAAGGACAAAGGTCCTCCCTCCATAGAAAAACGTAGAAAGCCATCCAAATTCATAGACATAACGTCAAAAACGAACGAAATTGATACAGAAAAAGTTAACAACCATCAAAATTAATAGAAAAACATCCAAAACCAACCTTAATTCATAGATAAAACAATCTAAATTCCATTAAAAACGTCAAAACACCTCCAAATTTAGAGAAAACGTCAACATTCTTACGTCGTAAACCAGTATATAAGTATTGTATTATCTGTGGTCGTAAAGTGCACACAGTTAAATTTAGGCGGGGTCAGACATCGATTAGAAGGACAAGGCAGGTTATTTAAGGTTATAAAAAGCATCAGCAGTCAACAGTGTAATTATTTTACATATTTTTTAAAAAAGATTTTACAGGATAAGATAAATTTTTATAAGTAATATAACCTGTGGCAACAGAGTATAATACATCCTAACTTCCACGGACATTTATAAAGGTGCTGATAACTACTTACTACTAAGCTTAAATCCATAAAGAAACAGCCTGATCTTAGAAAACTTTTAGGGGCTTTTACTTTTTACGATAATAGGTAGATTGATCATTTTCTTCTTTCTAGATTGATATGGAGGAGAAGACTAAAATCAAATTGGAATATGTGGAGCAGGAAGAAATCGAGATTAAAGAGGAACCTCTGTACACTCCAGAAGAACCAAAAAAGGAAATCAAAGAAGAACCTGAAGATCCCGAGATTGAGCTGGAATGTGCGATGGATATCGAGAAGATTAATGAGGAAGAGAAAGTCTTCGTTTGGAGCAGTTTCGACGTGGAAAAAGAAGGATCCTCAACTCCCGGAAATAAGCGATTCAAATGTGATACCTGCGATGCTACATTCAGCACGTCAAGCAATTTGAAACAGCATAATAGGATCCACACAGGAGAGAAGCCATATAAATGTAATTTATGCAAAGCTGCATTTAACCTGTCAGGCAATTTGAAAAGGCATAGAAGGACCCACACAGGAAAGAAGCCATATAAATGTGATATCTGTGAAGCTGCATTCGCTACGTCAGGCGATTTGAAAACGCATAATAGGATCCACACAGGAGAGAAGCCATATAAATGTGACATCTGTGATGCCATGTTTATGTATTCATATAGTTTGAAAGGCCATATTCGGACTCATACTGGAGAGAAGCCATATAAATGTGATTTCTGCGAAGCTGCATTCCCCGCATCAAACAATTTGAAAAAGCATATTAGGATCCACACGGGAGAGAAGCCATATAAATGTGATATCTGCGAAGCTGCATTTACGGAGTCAGGCAGCTTGAAAAAGCATAAAAGGACCCACACAGGAGAGAAGCCATATAAATGTGATATCTGCGATGCCACTTTCACCGAATCAAGCAGTTTGAAAATTCATAATAGGACCCACACAGGAGAGAAGCCATATAAATGTGACGTCTGTGATGTAATGTTTGTGCAATCAAGCAATTTGAAAGCACACTCTAGGAAGCATACAAAAGAGAAGCATATAAAAGAGAAGCTATATAAATGTGACATCTGCGATGCCATGTTTGGGTATTCAAGTGTATTGAAAAGCCACATTTTTACTCATACTGGAGAAAAGCCATATAAATGTGATTTCTGCGAAGCTGCATTCACCGTGGCAGGCGATTTAAAAAGGCATACTAGGACCCACACAGGAGAGAAGCCATTTAAATGTGATATCTGCGATGCAACGTTCACGCAGTCATGCCATTTGAAAAGGCATAAAAGGACTCACAAAGGAGAGAAGCCATATAAATGTGATATCTGCGAAGCTGCATTCACCGAGTCAGGCACTTTAAAAAAGCATAAAAGGACCCACACAGGAGAGAAGCCATTTAAATGTGATATCTGCGATGCTACATTCACCAAGTCATGCAATTTGAAAAAGCATAATAGGATCCACACAGGAGAGAAGCCATATAAATGTGACATCTGCGATGCAACGTTCACTCAGTCAAACAATTTGAAATCACACTCTAGGAAGCACATAAATGAGAAGCTTTAAACCTAGATGTTTTATCTGCGTTTCAAGCGATTGGGACAATAAAAAAAGATGATTCAGCGGTGAACTTTTTGAGGCAAAGTCTCCTGTCTTAGCTTAAACTTCTTATTCAAGAATCAAAAATCGCATGACTACTCCTTTGGAAAAAATGCCATACAATTTTCAAACCTTGGAAGCTTTAGTGGATTTTACTTGCCATTTGCAACTCTCACTAGCAATGCCTTCGTTTTTGTAATAAATTTCCAAAATAAATTTAAATTATATTAAATTTTTCGTTTTGACTCATATGATTCAGTTAAAAAATACCTAAAAAAAATTATCCCTCCAGAGTAGTCCAACTAGCTGAATAAAGTTCCATAGCTTGCAAGCTAGAGGGAGAAAAACATCCCTCCAGAGTCCAATAAAACGTCATCATTCTTAGGTCCTAAAGTTCTTAGGCGAAATAAAATAGTTTTCATTTATATAAGTGCACACAATTTAAATTTGGGCGGGGCTAAACATTGGACAAGGCTGTAGGGATGGGAGAAACGGTTATTTTTGTGGAACGAAACTGAACTGTTCTTTTATAACCCGGAACCGTCTCAAAAGTCGCCATCACCGCTCCCGTGAATTCTGATTTTGTTTTTACTTTTCTTGTCATAAAAAACTTCCTTTTTTTTCGGTGATTTAAGTGCTTTTTGAACGTCAGTTTTCGTTGAGCAAGTGCTAAGGTAAATTTTCAATTTTTTTTAAATTTTATTATAATGGTTACTGCTTCTCTATTCTGTTGGTTATTCTTCTCTATGTGCAAAATCCAAAAGGTGTTGAAGACGAATGATCCTGACGAATGATGATGATGAGTTAGGTAACTTATATACATCGATGATACTAGCAATGAATTGTTGAATATAAATTTGGCCATAACATAGGGTATGATGGCTGCTGGAGTTGGGTTTAGCGGTATGAAAAAGATTCTTAGAGCAGCCAACATTCCTTTTATGTCACATCCAACGTATAAAAACTGCGAGAAAACTCTGGATGATGGTAGGAATTATTTATTTGCTTCTTTAGAGTTATAATTTTCGTGTTACACCTATAGCTGCTGATGGGATGGCGACAGCAGCTGCAAATGAGGCAGAAATATCCCGAACAAGTGGAGAAATCGATGGAGATGGATTTCCTCTCGTCACGGTCGTTTAAAACAAGGAGACTCATTATTAGGAGCTGTAAGTATTCATCATTACCGTATCTGTATTTTTATAGGTATAATCAAAGACAATACAATGATACAATAGGTATAATCTAATCTTCCACAATCGCTGTTCTCAATAGCTGTTATTGGCACCAGATAGCAGCAAGTGTCTCCGATCCCGTTCCATTGAAACTTGTTTCATCGTTTCTTTTTAAGTAACAGTTACTTTGAAAGAGTTACTCGTTTTTTCTCCCATCCCTACTCAGCAAGTCAAGGTTGTCAACTGTGAAAGGAATGAAAGGATTTTAGGTACATATTTTTTTAAGTTTTTACAGTATAAGATAAATTTTTAAAGGAAGATCTGTGGGATTTTGTTAGGAAGATCAAGGCCACCGAGGCTAACATATCCTAACTACATACATACTCATAACCTAATTTATACCATAAATCTACTAAGCACTAAGCAGAGAATAATGCTATCAGCCTGATCCTTGAAAATTTTTACGGGCTTTTACTTTTTATTTTTTACAATAATTAGATGGATCATTTTCTTCTTTCTAGATTGATATGGAGGAGAAGACTAAAATCAAATTGGAATATGTGGAGGACGAAGAAATCGAGATTGAAGTGGAACCTCAGTTCACTCAAGAAGAGACCAAAAAGGAAATCAAAGAAGAACCCGAAGATCCCGAGATTGAGCAGGAATGTGCGATCGATATCAAGAAGATAAATGAGGAAGAGAAAATCTTCGTTTGGAGCAGTTTCGACGTGGAACAAGAAGGATCCTCAACTCTCGGGAATAAGCGATTCAAATGTGATGTCTGTGATGCTACATTCAGCGTATCAAGCAATTTGAGAAAGCATTATAGGATCCACACAGGAGAGAAGCCATATATATGTTATATCTGCGAAGCCACATTCACCGACTCAAGCAGTTTGAAAAAGCATAATAGGATCCATACAGGAGAGAAGCCATATAAATGTGACATCTGCGGTGCAATGTTCACGCAGTCGAGCAATTTGAAAACACACTCTAGGACGCACACAAAAGAGAAGCCACATAAATGTGATATTTGCGAAGCTGCATTCACCTGGTCAGGCGATTTAAAAAGGCATACTAGGACCCACACAGGAGAGAAGCCATATAAATGTGACATCTGCGATGCCACTTTCTCTGTGTCAAGCAGTTTGAAAACGCATATTAGGACCCACACAGGTGAGAAGCCATTTAAATGTGATATCTGCCAAGCTGCGTTCACCGAGTCAGGCCATTTGAAAAGGCATAAAAGGACCCACACAGGAGAGAAGACATATAAGTGTGACATCTGCGATGCATCGTTCGCGCAGGCAAACAATTTGAAAGCACACTCTAGGAAGCACACAAAAGAGAAGCTTTAAACCTAGATTTTTTATCTGTGTTTCAAGAGATTTGGACAATGGAAAAAGAAGATACAGCGGTGACCTTTTTGAGGCAAAGTCTCCTGTCTTTGCTTAAACTCCTTATTCAAGAACCAAAAATCGCATGACTTGACTCCTTTGGAAGAAATGCCATAAAATGTTTAAACCTTGGAAGCTTTAGAGGATTTTTCTCGCCATTTGACTCTCATATTAGCGAGCCTTCGTTTTTATCGTTATAAATTTCAAAAATACATTAAATAATCAATTTTTCGTTTTGACTCCTATGACTCAGTTTTTAAAAAAATTATCCCTCCGGAGTTGTCCAACTTGCTGAATAAAGTTCCAGAGCTTTGCTAGCTAGAGGGAAAAAAAACCTTCCTCCAGAGTCCAGAGTAATCTAGCAAGCTGCCAACAGAGCTTTGCCATAAAATAAGTACAAAGGTCCTCCCTCCATAGAAAACCGTAAAAAACCAACCAAGTTCATAAAAATACTTCAAAAACTATCTAAATTCATAGAAAAAACGTCAAAAACCTCTCGTTTATTGAGAAAACGTCAATAGTCCAGTCAAACTAAGCCCGAAAAGGCCAAATAAAAGAAAAAAATACGGTATTTTGTTTAAGGGGTTGGTCCCATGATTAACCAAAAAAAAAGTCCATAACCGAAACCCGCTTCAGGAGCGTTTTTAAGGTGATTTTTTTCGTTTTTTCACCAATATCTCAAAAACCGTAAATAGTAGGCGAAAAAATTATTAGCACAAAATTAAAGATAATTAAATTTTCCATAATTTTGAGCTAATATGATTTTTTCGTAGGACCAAACGTTTCTGAGCTACGAGGTCGAAAAAACAGGGGTTTTCTATTTTGACCTCTGAAGGACAGAAAATGTCATCTAATCAAAAAAGTGGACATAATAAAAGTTGTAGAGAATTTAATTACCTTTTGAAAACAATTTCTCAAAAAGCAATTAACGATAAATAGGCAGGGGTGGGGGTAAATTTCAAAAATACATTTTTTACTCCAAAAGGACCTGCAGCCTTGTAGCTCAAATACGTTTGGTCCTAAAAAAAATCTTACAAGGTCATATTTGTAGAAAATTTAATAACCTATAATTTTCATTTTATACAATTTTTTGAATTTTTTCAGTAACATTTTTTTGAGTGTTTTGAAAATTACCCCCACCCCTACCTGTTGGTCGTTAATTGATTCTCGATAGTTGATGTTAAATGGAAATTGAATTATCTACAACGTTTACTTTGTACGCTTTTTTGATTAGAAAACGCCTTCCATGATTTTTTTCGACTTTTCTGAAATCTGACTTTTTTCATAGGAATAACTCGAAAATCCCGCTTTTTTGTCACCTCGTTACTCAGAAACGTTTGGTCCTAAAAAAAATCTTAGTAAATCAAATTTGTAGGAAATTTTATAAACCTTAATATTGTTTTTATTAAGTTTTTTGAAATTGCAATTTTTTTTTAATATTTTGAAATTTCCCCCCACCCCCGACTTTTGACCGTTAATTTTTTTGAGGGTAGGTTCCTAAAGGTAATTAAATTCTCTACAACTTTTATTAAGTACACTTTTTTGATTAGATGACGTCTTCTGTCCTTCAGAGGTCAAAATAGAAAACCATGGTTTTTTGCAACCTCGTAGCTCCGATACGTTTGTTCCTACAAAAAATCGTATCAGCTTAAAATTATAGGAAATTTAATTATCTTTAATTTTGTACTAATAATATTTTCGCCTACGACCTACGGTTTTCGATATATTAGGAAAAGACGAAGAAAATCGCATTAAAAACGCTCTAGCGTCCAATGCGCACGGGTTTCGGTTATGGACTTTTTTGTGGTTTATCAGGGGACCAACCTCTACACATTTCCGTAGAGAAACAAAATACCTTATTTTTTTCCACCCCCAGGCTTAGTTTGACTGGACTACAAAAGGCATCAAAATTTAAGAAAATTTTTATTTTGTATTTTTAATTTATTGTTACAAACCACAGAGTGGCATACAAACGTCAAATAAAAAACTAAAATTTGCTACAATTAGAATTGATGAGCTAAAAACTCATCAAAAGAGTAGAATGCGCAGTCCAAGAGAATTTTTTTTACACATTTTTTTAAATGGTTCGGAACTGTTCCTGTGCTTTAACCTATTAAAAGGGTTTACACAAAATCGTTACGATGTCTCCTCAAATAACTGTGATGGTGATGGGGTAGACTAGAATTATTAGAGTGAAAGATATTCAGGCATTCTTTAATGTAAATGCTAGGGACGGAGAAAATTATTAGGTAATTCAATAAAAGAATGTCTGCATTCATCACGGAAGCCCAACCAACTGATGACTTTCTGAGCTGTAGAAGCAATCAAGGCATGACCCTGCAAAAATCCCATAGCTCACTCGGGATCCGGTAAAAACGTCAAAAACATTCAAAATTCAATGAAAAAACGTCAAAAACCAACCGAATTCGTAAACAACGAAAAAACCATCCAAATTTAGAGAAAACGTCAACATTCTTAGGTCATAAAGTGCACACATTTATATTTGGGCGGGGTCAAACAATCGATTAGTCGTACAAGGCAGGTTATTGGAGGTTATGAAAAGCATCAGTGTGAGCAGACAGTGAAAAGGATTTTACATAATTTTATAAGATTTTAGAAAATTAGATTTATATAAGTATAATCTGTGGGATTTTATCAGGAAGATCCAGGCAACAGAGTGTACATCCTAACGGTCACGGAGATTTATAAAGGTACCAATCACAGAGTAATATATATCCTACCAATAGTGATAGCTAAATCTACTAAGCACTAAGCAGAGAACAATGAGATCAGCCTGATCCTAGAAAACTTTTACTTTAATTTTTTTAGATGGATTGATCATTTTCTTCTTTCTAGATTGATATGGAGAAGAAGACTAAAATCAAATTGGAATATGTGGAGGACGAAGAAATCGAGATTAAAGAGGAACCTCTGTTCACCCGAGAAGAACCAAAGAAGGAAATCAAAGAAGAACCCGAGATTGAGCTGGAGTGTGCGATGGATATTGAGAAGATTAATGAGGAAGAGATGATCTTGGTTTGGAGCAGTTTCGACGTGGAACAAGAAAGACCCTCAACTCTTGGAAATAAGCGATTCAAATGTGATATCTGCGATGCTACATTCACCAAGTCAAGCAATTTGAAACAGCATAATAGGATCCACACAGGAGAGAAGCCATATAAATGTGATATCTGCGATGCTAAATTCACCATATCCAAGCAGTTTGAAACAGCATAATAGGTTTACCCACACAGGAGAGAAGCATATAAATGTGATATCTGCGATGCTACATTCACCACTGGGCCAGGCAGTTTGAAAAAGCATAAGATAGGATACACACAGGAGAGAAGCCATATAAATGTGATACTTGCTCTGCTACATTCACCCGTGAGATGCAGTTTGAAAAAACATAATAGGATCCACACAGGAGAGAAGCCATATAAATGTGATATCTGCGATGCTAATTCACCAACTCAAGCATTTGAAAAGGCACAATAGGATCCACACAGGAGAGAAGCCTTATAAATGTGATATCTGCGATGCTACATTCACCGAGATCACAGTTTGAAATGCATAATAGGACCACACAGGAGAGAAGCCATATAAATGTGACATCTGCGATGCCATGTTTGTATATCCAAACAATTTGAAAAGTACACTCTAGGAAGCACACAAACGAGAAGACATATAAATGTGATATCTGCGATGCCACTTTCACCGTTGTCACGTGATTTGAACAAGCATAATAGGAGACACACAGGAGAGAAGCCATTAAATGTGAATCTGCGATGCGCATTTCACCGAGTCAGCAGTTTGAAATCGCATAATAGGACCCACACAGGAGAGAACCATATAAATGTGATATCTGCGATGCTACATTCAACCAGTCAAGCACTTGAAAATCCATAATAGGACCCACACAGGGGAGAAGCCATATAAATGTGACATCTGCGATGCAACGTTCACTCAGTCAAGCAATTTGAAATCACACTCTAGGAAACACACAAACGAGAAGCTATAAACCTAGATGTTTTATCTGTGTTTCAAGCGATTGGGTCAATAAAATAAGAAGATACAGCGGTGACCTTTTTGAGGCAAAGTCTCCTGTCTTGGCTTAAACTTCCTATTCAAGAACTTAAAATTCAAGAACTTGACTCCTTTGGAAGAAATGCCATACAATTTTTATACCTGGAAGCTTTAGAGGATTTTTCTCGCCATTTGCATCTCTTCTATTAGCAAGCTTTTGATTTTGTAATAATTTAAAAAAAAAATTAAATAATAAATTTTACTCCTATGACAAGTTTAGAGTTGTCCAATTTGCTGAATGGTTTTCTTGAGCCTTGCAACTTAGACAAGAAAACCTCCTTAACTTATAGAAAAACGTCAAAACCATTAACATTTCATAGAAATGACGTCAAAAACCATTGAATTAGTAGCCAAGAAATCTTAACTCCGGTTATGCAACAGTGTTAGGCACAATCAATTACTTAAGTTTGATTTTAAAGAAAATCATGTTTTTTGGCGGATTTCTTTTTGTATCAAACGGTTGATTAATTTTTTTGATCGATGTGAATTTTTTATCATAAAAGTAATCTTCCCGGCAGATTAATTTTTTTAATCAGAAAAAAGTAATCAGATTTTTTCGCTCATTCTTTTTTAGGTAGATTTTTTTTTTCTTTTTTTCAAATATCCACAAAAAGAATTTTTGTGGCAGTATTAGTGTATACATTGTAAATTAACTGTTTTGTTTTTTGGAGAAACTTTCCTATGCGGGTTTAATATCCTATTTTTTACTGATTTTTAAGTTATATATGCAAATTGATCTTTGAAGTTCAATTTCTGGTCAATTATGACTCCTAGATATTTATAGGTGGTCACCCACTCGACTTTCTCTCCCATCAGTACAACATTTAGTTCTTGCATTATTTTTCCTGAGACATTCCCTTTGGCAATCCCCATGGTTTTTTTTTTAGCGGATTTTTTTTTTAACCTTAAAATTCAGTTAAATTTTATTAATCCGTACTTGGCTTACACTTAGATCCTGTACTATATCAATTCTAAGATTATCTATACTTTTTTCAGTCCAATACACTATTGTATCATCAGCAAAAAGGTGGACTTTTCCATTCCTGATGATATTCGAGAAGTCATTGATATAAAGTATGAATAATAAAGGACCAAATATGCTTCCTTGAGGTACCCCATAATCATTTTTTATGAGACTAGATATTTCATTATCACATTTCGGTCTTTGGTACCTAGGTAGTTTTATTAGAGATTATTTATGGAGAAAACGTCACTCATCGATGTATATAAGTTACCTTACATATATACTTATATACATCGATGACGTCACTATTCTTAGTTCATAAGGTGCACACATTTAAATTTGGGCGGGGTCGAATCGATTAGTCGAACGAGGCTGGTTATTTGAGGTTATCAAAAGCCTCAGCCCTCAACATTCGCCATTCAGCAGTCAAAGGATTTTTATAAGATTTTAGAAAATAAGATAGATCTGATAGATTTATATAAGTATAATCTTGGGATTTTAACAGGAAGATGCAGCCAACAGAGTAAAACAGATCCTAACGGCCACGGACATTTATAAAGGTACCAATAGTGATAGCTATTTACTAAGCACGGAGCAGAGAATAATGCGATCAGCCTGATCCTAGAAAACTTTTACTTTTATTTTTTACGATAATAAGATGGATTGATCATTTTCTTCTTTCTAGATTGATATGGAGAAGAAGACTAAAATCAAATTGGAATATGTGGAGGACGAAGAAATCGAGATTAAAGAGGAACCTCTGTTCACTCGAGAAGAACCAAAGAAGGAAATCAAAAAAGAAGCCGAAAATCCCGAGATTGAGCTGGAGTGTGCGATGGATATTGAGAAGATTAATGAGGAAGAGATGATCTTGGTTTGGAGCAGTTTCAACGTGGAACAAGAAAGACCCTCAACTCTTGGAAATAAGCGATTCAAATGTGATATCTGCGATGCTACATTCACCGAGTCAAGCAATTTGAAACAGCATAATAGGATCCACAGAGGAGAGAAGCCATATAAATGTGACATATGCAATGCCATGTTTCCATATCCAAGCAGTTTGAAACTTCATAATATTACCCACACAGGAGAGAAGCAATATAAATGTGATATCTGCGATGCTACATTCACCACGCCAGGCAATTTGAAAAAGCATAAGAAGATACACACAGGAGAGAAGCCATATAAATGTGATACTTGCTCTGCTAGATTCACCGTGAGATGCAGTTTGAAAAAACATAATAGGATCCACACAGGAGAGAAGCCATATAAATGTGATATCTGCGATGCTAAATTCACCAACTCAAGCAATTTGAAAAAGCACAATAGGATCCACACAGGAGAGAAGCCTTATAAATGTGAAATCTGCCATGCTACATTCACCCTAAGATACAGTTTAAAAATGCATAATAGGACCCACACAGGAGAGAAGCCATATAAATGTGACATCTGCGATGCCATGTTTGTAAATCCAAACAATTTGAAAGTTCACTCTAGGAAGCACACAAACGAGAAGCCATATAAATGTGATATCTGCGATGCCACTTTCACCGTGTCACGTGATTTGACAAGACATAATAGGAGACACACAGGAGAGAAGCCATTTAAATGTAATATATGCGATGCCACTTTCACCGAGTCAGGCAGTTTGAAATCGCATAATAGGACCCACACAGGAGAGAAACCATATAAATGTGATATCTGCGATGCTACATTCAACCAGTCAAGCACTTTGAAAATCCATAATAGGACCCACACAGGGGAGAAGCCATATAAATGTGACATCTGCGATGCAACGTTCACTCAGTCAAGCAATTTGAAATCACACTCTAGGAAACACACAAACGAGAAGCTATAAACCTAGATGTTTTATCTGTTTTTCAAGCGATTGGGTCAATAAAATAAGAAGATACAGCGGTGACCTTTTAGAGGCAAAGTCTCCTGTCTTGGCTTAAATTTCCTATTCAAGAACTTAAAATTCAAGAACATGACTCCTTTGGAAGAAATGCCATACAATTTTTGAACTTTGGAAGCTTTAAACTCTCAAATTAGCAAGCCTTCGTTTTTATTGTTATAAATTTCAAAAATAAATAAATTTTTCGTTTTGACTCCTATGACTCAGTTCTTAAAAAAATTATCTCTCCAGAGTTGTCCAACTTCCTGAATAAAGTTCCAGAGCTTTGCTATGTAGAGGGAGAAAAACCTCCCTCCAGAGTTATCCAACGAGCTGCATGTACATAGCTTTGCCATAAAACAGAGGTTCCAAAACTTTTTCACAGTGGGCCCCCCTTTAAACCAATGAAAACCTTTGCCCCCACACTATTCAAAACATCAAATCTAGGTGGACATGGCCTATTAATGGCCCATCAATGAAACTATTAATGGCTACAAAAATAAATTACCATTTAAGTAATAATTATTATTTGTTTATTTAATTATTAGTAATTATTACTCTTTCAGTCTTACTAATTTTATTTAAAATGAAAATGTTTATCTAGAAACGTGGAAATGTCAACGGATTTTTGTAGTATTTCATCCGTCATTTTTTGGACGGGTCATCAGCCTGTTGAAATCGAATCTTTATAACTTTGAGGTTTTTGAAGAAAATTGGGGTTTTAAAAATGTTGATTTTGAGGTTTTTTGACGAAAAAACTGCTCTTAAAACCACGATTTTGAGGTTTTTGACAAAAATTTGTCTCTGAAGTTTTCTCTGAAGCTTTCAGAACCTTGATTTTGAGGTTTTCTGAAGAAAATTAGTCTTTAAGCCCCTCAGTTTGGGAAGCACTGCCATAAAATAAGGACAAAGGTCCTCCCTCCATAGAAAAACGTGGAAAGCCATCCAAATTCATTATTCATAGACATAACGTCAAAAACGAACGCTATTCATACAGAAAAAGTTAACAACCATCAAAATTCATAGAAAAACATCCAACATCAACCTTAAAATCTAAATTCCAATAAAAACGTCAAATAACATCCAAATTTAGAGAAAACGTCAACATTCTTCGGTCATAAAGTGCACACATTTATATTTGGGCGGGTTCAAACAATCGATTAGTCGGACAAGGAAGGTTATTTGAGGTTGTATACAGCATCAACGAAGAGTAGACAAATGTCTCCTCTGTGAGCATCAGCAGTCAACAGTGGAATGATTATACATATTTTTATAAGATTTAAAAAAATAAGATAGATTTATATAAGTATAATCTGTGGGGTTTTATCAGGAAGATCCAGGCCGCAGAGTACAACATATCCTAACGGCCATAAAGGTACCAATAGTGACAGCTAAATCTACTATGCACTAAGCTATAGCGATCCTAGAAAACTTTTGCTTTTATTTTTTACGATAATTAGATTGTTAGATGATTTAGATAATTAAATAGTTGATTATTTTCTTCTTTCTAGATTGATATGGAGGAGAAGACTAAAATCAAATTGGAATATGTGGAGGACGAAGAAATTGAGATTAAAGAGGAACCTCTGTTCACTCGAGAAGAACCAAAGAAGGAAATCAAAGAAGAACCCGAAGATCCCGAGATTGAGCTGGAATGTGCGATGGATATCGAGAAGATTAATGAGGAAGAAAAAATCTTCGTTTGGAGCAGTTTCGACGTGGAACAAGAAAGACCCTCAACTCTTGGAAATAAGCGATTTAAATGTGATATCTGCGATGCTACATTCACCAACTCAAGCAATTTGAAAAAGCATAATAGGACCCACACAGGTGAGAAGCCATATAAATGTGACATCTGCGATGCCATGTTTGTATATCCAAACAATTTGAAAGTTCACTCTAGGAAGCACACAAACGAGAAGACATATAAATGTGATATCTGCGATGCCACTTTCACCGTGTCACGTGATTTGACAAGGCATAATAGGATCCACACAGGAGAGAAGCCATTTAAATGTGATATCTGTGAAGCTGCATTCACCGAGTCAGGCCATTTGAAAAGGCATAAATGGACCCACACAGGAAAGAAGCCATATAAATGTGATATCTGCGATGCCACTTTCACTGTGTCAAGCAGTTTGAAAACGCATAATAGGATCCACACAGGCGAGAAGCCATATAAATGTGATATCTGTAATGCCACTTTCACTTTGTCAAGCAATTTGAAAGCGCATAATAGGACCCACACAGGAGAGAAGCCATTTAAATGTGAATTCTGCGAAGCTGCATTCACCGAGTCAGGCCCTTTGAAAAGGCATAATAGGACCCACACAGGAGAGAAGCCATATAAATGTGACATCTGCGATGCAACGTTCACTCAGTCAAGCAATTTGAAATCACACTCTAGGAAACACACAAACGAGAAGCTATAAACCTAGATGTTTTATCTGTGTTTCAAGCGATTGGGTCAATAAAATAAGAAGATACAGCGTTGACCTTTTTGAGGCAAAGTCTCCTGTCTTGGCTTAAACTTCCTATTCAAGAACTTGACTCCTTTGGAATAAATGTCTTACAATTTTTGAACCTTGGAAGCTTTAAACTCTCACATTAGCAAGCCTTCGTTTTTATTGTTATGATTTTCAAAAATAAAATGAATTTTTCGTTTTGACTCCTATGACTCAGTTCTTAAAAAAATTATCTCTCCAGAGTTGTCCAACTTGCTGAATAAAGTTCCAGAGCTTTGCTATGTAGAGGGAGAAAAACCTCCCTCCAGAGTTATCCAACGAGCTGCATGTACATAGCTTTGCCATAAAACAGAGGTTCCAAAACTTTTTCACGGTGCGCCCCCCTTTTAAACCAATGAAAACCTTTGCCATACTGGTCAAAACATCAAATCTAGGTGTACATGGCCTATTAATGGCCAATCAATGAAACTATTAATAGCTACAAAAATAAATTACCAATTAAGTAATAATTATTATTTGTTTATCTAATTATTACTCTTTCAGTCTTACTAATTTTATTTACAACAAAAATATTTATCTTGAAATGTGGAAATGTCAACGGATTTTTGTAGTATTTCATCCGTCATTTTTTGGACGGGTCATCAGCCTGTTGAAATCGAATCTTTAAAACTTAGAGGTTTTAGAAGAAAATTGGGGTTTTAAAAATGTTGATTTTGAGGTTTCTTGACGAAAAAATTGCCCTTAAAACCATGATTTTGAGGTTTTTGACAAAAATTTGTCTCTGAAGTTGAATGCTCTGAAGGCTTAAGAAATGTCGACTTTTGGGTTTTTGACGAAATTTTTGCTTTCAGAACCTTGATTTTGAGGTTTTCTGAAGAAAATTAGTCTTTAAAAATGTTGATTTAGAGGTATTTAAAGAAAAATTGGCTCTTAAGATGTGTATTATTTTACTCTTCCATAGAGAGAGAGAGAGTGGGAGAGAGAAAATTTCTTTCACCCTCTAGAAAGGAGGGTAAAGCATGGCAACTGATCCCCCATTCCGCTCCCGCCACCCGCTGGCGCCTGAAATTCCCGCAATTTTAAAATCAAAGTTGGGATTGATCATCATTTATTGTTCAACACATCTTTCACCCTCTATAGTCCAGTCAATTTTTTTTTAAATTTTATTTTAGTTCTTATTCCACATCATAGTACTATAAGAGCCCCCATGCCTCAGCCCCCTGGGGATAGGAGAATCTAAGCCGGGGCGTAAAATCTACCTAAAAAATAAGGTATTTTGTTTATCTACGGAAATTTGTAGGGATAAGTCCCCTGATTAACCACCAAAAAAAAGTCCCCTACCGAAACCTGTGAGGATTGGCGTCTAGAGCGTTTTTAAGGTGATTTTTTTTCTGCAATATCTCGAAAACCGCTAGGGACGGAGAGAATTCTTAAATCAATAAAAGCCTGTCTGCATTCATCACGGAAGCCCAACCAACAGATGACCCTTAGTGCTCTTTTCTGAGCACTGAAAACGGTGGAAGCAATCAAGGCATGACCCTGCAAAAATCTTATAGCTCACTCGGGATCCGGAAAAAACGTTAAAAACATTCAAAATTCAATGAAAAAACGTCAAAAACCAACCGAATTCATAAACAACGAAAAAACCATCCAAATTTAGAGAAAACGTCAACATTCTTAGGTCATAAAGTGCACACATTTATATTTGGGCGGGGTCAAACAATCGATTAGTCGGACAAGGCAGGTTATTGGAGATTATGAAAAGCATCAGTGTGAGCAGACAGTGAAAAGGATTTTACAATAATTTACATAATTTTATAACATTTTAGAAAATTAGATTTATATAAGTATAATCTGTGGGATTTTATCAGGAAGATCCAGGCAACAGAGTGTAACATCACTAACATCCTAACGGTCACGGAGATTTATAAAGGTACCAATCACAGAGT
The DNA here is from genome assembly GCA_018703685.1 of Orius laevigatus. NCBI lineage: Eukaryota > Metazoa > Arthropoda > Insecta > Hemiptera > Anthocoridae > Orius > Orius laevigatus. Next base: position 34,427 of record JAGWEN010001092.1, read on the forward strand.
AATATATATCCTACCAATAGTGATAGCTAAACCTACTAAGCACTAAGCAGAGAACAATGAGATCAGCCTGATCCTAGAAAACTTTTACTTTTATTTTTTGCGATAATTAGATGGATTGATCATTTTCTTCTTTCTAGATTGATATGGAGAAGAAGACTAAAATCAAATTGGAATATGTGGAGGACGAAGAAATCGAGATTAAAGAGGAACCTCTGTTCACTCGAGAAGAACCAAAGAAGGAAATCAAAAAAGAAGCCGAAAATCCCGAGATTGAGCTGGAGTGTGCGATGGATATTGAGAAGATTAATGAGGAAGAGATGATCTTGGTTTGGAGCAGTTTCGACATGGAACAAGAAAGACCCTCAACTCTTGGAAATAAGCGATTCAAATGTGATATCTGCGATGCTACATTCACCAAGTCAAGCAATTTGAAACAGCATAATAGGATCCACACAGGAGAGAAGCCATATAAATGTGATATCTGCGATGCTAAATTCACCAACTCAAGCAATTTGAAAAAGCACAATAGGATCCACACAGGAGAGAAGCCTTATAAATGTGAAATCTGCCATGCTACATTCACCCTGAGATACAGTTTAAAAATGCATAATAGGACCCACACAGGAGAGAAGCCATATAAATGTGACATCTGCGATGCCATGTTTGTATATCCAAACAATCTGAAAGTTCACTCTAGGAAGCACACAAACGAGAAGCCATATAAATGTGATATCTGCCATGCTACATTCACCCTGAGATGCAGTTTGAAAAATCATAATAGGATCCACACAGGAGAGAAGCCATATAAATGTGATATCTGTGAAGCTGCATTCACCGAGTCAGGCCATTTGAAAAGGCATAAATGGACCCACACAGGAGAGAAGCCATATAAATGTGATATCTGCGATGCCACTTTCACCGAGTCAGGCAGTTTGAAAACGCATAATAGGATCCACACAGGCGAGAAGCCATATAAATGTGACATCTGCGATGCCATGTTTGTATATTTAAGCAGTTTGAAAGTACACTCTATGAAGCACACAAACGAGAAGCCATATAAATGTGATATCTGTAATGCCACTTTCACTTTGTCAAGCAATTTGAAAGCGCATAAAAGGACCCACACAGGAGAGAAGCCATTTAAATGTGAATTCTGCGAAGCTGCATTCAACGAGTCAGGCCATTTGAAAAGGCATAATAGGACGCACACAGGAGAGAAGCCATTTAAATGTGATATATGCGATGCCACTTTCACCGAGTCAGGCAGTTTGAAATCGCATAATAGGACCCACACAGGAGAGAAACCATATAAATGTGATATCTGCGATGCTACATTCAACCAGTCAAGCACTTTGAAAAACCATAATAGGACCCACACAGGGGAGAAGCCATATAAATGTGACATCTGCGATGCAACGTTCACTCAGTCAAGCAATTTGAAATCACACTCTAGGAAACACACAAACGAGAATTTATAAACCTAGATGTTTTATCTGCGATTGGGTCAATAAAATAAGAAGATACAGCGTTGACCTTTTTGAGGCAAAGTCTCCTGTCTTGGCTTAAACTTCCTATTCAAGAACTTGACTCCTTTGGAAGAAATGCCATACAATTTTTGAACCTTGGAAGCTTTAAACTCTCACATTAGCAAGCCTTCGTTTTTATTGTTATAAATTTCAAAAATAAATAAATTTTTCGTTTTGACTCCTATGACTCAGTTCTTAAAAAAATAATTATCTCTCCAGAGTTGTCCAACTTGCTGAATAAAGTTCCAGAGCTTTGCTATGTAGAGGGAGAAAAACCTCCCTCCAGAGTTATCCAACGAGCTGCATGTACATAGCTTTGCCATAAAACAGAGGTTCCTAAACTTTTTCACGGTGCGCCCCCCTTTTAAACCAATGAAAACCTTTGCACACTGTTCAAAACATCAAATCTAGGTGGACATGGCCTATTAATGGCCCATCAATGAAACTATTAATGGCTACAAAAATAAATTACCATTTATGTAATAATTATTAAATTTGTTTATTTAATTATTAGTAATTATTACTCTTTCAGTCTTACTAATTTTATTTAAAATAAAAATATTTATCTAGAAATGTGGAAATGTCAACGGATTTTTGTAGTATTTCATCCGTCATTTTTTGGACGGGTCATCAGCCTATTGAAATCGAATCTTTAAAACTTAGAGGTTTTAGAAGAAAATTGGGGTTTTAAAAATGTGTATTTTGAGGTTTTTTGACGAAACAATTGCTCTTAAAACCACGATTTTGAGGTTTTTGACAAAAATTTGTCTCTGAAGTTTTCTCTGAAGCTTTCAGAACCTTGATTTTGAGGTTTTCTGAAGAAAATTAGTCTTTAAAAATGTTGATTTAGAGGTATTTGAAGAAAAATTGGCTCTTAAGATGTCGAATTTAAGGGTTTTTGCGAAACATGCCTTTCGAAAAAAAAACAACAACATACCCTTTCAGAAAAGAAAATCTTGAGCCTGCCCACGCCACCCTCCCACACCTTGGGCACAGCTTACGCCCCTCAGTTTGGGAAGCACTGCCATAAAATAAGGACAAAGGTCCTCCCTCCATAGAAAAACGTGGAAAGCCATCCAAATTCATTTCATAGACATAACGTCAAAAACGAACGCTATTCATACAGAAAAAGTTAACAACCATCAAAATTCATAGAAAAGCATCCAACATCAACCTTTAATATCTACATTCCATCTAAATTTGAGAAAACGTCAACATTCTTTGGTCATAAAGTGCACACATTTAAATTTGGGCGGGGTCAAACAGTCGGACAAGGCAGGTTATTTGAGGTTGTATACAGCATCAGCACATCATCAGCAGTCAACAGTGGAATGACTATACATATTTTTATAAGATTTAAAAAAATAAGATAGATTTATATAAGTATAATCTGTGGGGTTTTATCAGGAAGATCCAGGCCGCAGAGTACAACATATCCTAACGGCCATAAAGGTACCAATAGTGACAGCTAAATCTACTATGCACTAAGCTATAGCGATCCTAGAAAACTTTTGCTTTTATTTTTTACGATAATTAGATTGTTAGATGATTTAGATAATTAAATAGTTGATTATTTTCTTCTTTCTAGATTGATATGGAGGAGAAGACTAAAATCAAATTGGAATATGTGGAGGACGAAGAAATCGAGATTAAAGAGGAACCTCTGTTCACTCGAGAAGAACCAAAGAAGGAAATCAAAGAAGAACCCGAAGATCCCGAGATTGAGCTGGAATGTGCGATGGATATCGAGAAGATTAATGAGGAAGAAAAAATCTTCGTTTGGAGCAGTTTCGACGTGGAACAAGAAAGACCCTCAACTCTCGGCAATAAGCCACTCAAATGTGATATCCGCGAAGCCACTTTCACCGAGTCAAGCAGTTTGAAACTTCATAATATTACCCACACAGGAGAGAAGCAATATAAATGTGATATCTGCGATGCTAGATTCATCCAGGCAGCCAATTTGAAAAATCATAAGAAGATACACATTGGAGAGAAGCCATATAACTGTGATATCTGCGAAGCTACATTTACCGAGTCAGGCGATTTGAAAATGCATAGGAAGACACATACAAAAGAGAAGCCATATAAATGTGATATCTGCGATGCTACATTCACCACGCCAGGCAATTTGAAAAAGCATAAGAAGATACACACAGGAGAGAAGCCATATAAATGTGATACTTGCTCTGCTGCATTCACCGAGTTAAGTAGTTTGAAAAATCATAAAAGGATCCACACAGGAGAGAAGCCATATAAATGTGATATCTGTAATGCCACTTTCACTTTGTCAAGCTATTTGAAAGCGCATAATAGGACCCACACAGGAGAGAAGCCTTTTAAATGTGAATTCTGCGAAGCTGCATTCACCGAGTCAGGCCATTTGAAAAGCCATAGAAGGATTCACACAGGAGAGAAGCCTTATAAATGTGATATCTGTGATGCTACATTCGCCGAGTCAGGCAATTTGAAAAAACATAGGAGGACACACACAGGAGAGAAGCCATATAAATGTGATATCTGCGATGCTACATTCGCCAGGTCGGGCGGTTTGAAAAAGCATAATATCACCCACACAGGAGAGAAACCATATAAATGTGATATCTGCGATGCCACTTTCACTGTGTCATGCAGTTTGAAACCGCATTATAGGACCCACACAGGAGAGAAGCCATATAAATGTGATATCTGCGATGCCACTTTCACCCAGTCAAGCAGTTTGAATGCTCATAACAGGGTCCACACAGGAGAGAAGCCATATAAATGTGAAATCTGCAATGATAGGTTCACCTGGTTAAGCCAATTCAAAATACACATTAGGACCCACACAGGAGAGAAGCCATATAAGTGTGACATCTGTGATGCAACGTTCATGCAGTCTAACAGTTTGAAATCACACTCTAGGAAGCACACAAAAGAGAAGCTTTAAACGTAGATGTTTTATCTGTGTTTCAATCGATTTTTACAATAAATAAGAATATACAGCGGTGACCTTTTTGAGGCAAAGTCTTCTGTCTTGGCTTAAACTTCCTATTCAATAACCAAAAATTGCATGACTTGACTCCTTTGGAAGAAATGCCATACAATTTTTAAACCTGGAAGCTTTAGAGGATTTTTCTCGCCATTTGCAACTCTTTTATTACTCTAATAGCAAGCCTTCGATTTTGTAATAATAAATTAAATAATAAATTTTTTTTTTCTCCTATGACACAGTTTAGAGTTGTCCAATTTGCTGAATGGTGTTCTTGAGCCTTGCAACTTAGACAAAGAAAACCTCCTTAACTTATAGAAAAACGTCAAAAACCATTCATATTTCATAGAAATGACGTCAAAAACCATTTGAATTAGTAAGCCAAAGAAATCTTAACTCCGGTTATGCAACAGTGTTAGGCACAATCAATTACTTAAGTTTGATTTTAAAGAAAATCATGTTATTTGGCGGATTTCTTCTTGTATCAAACGGTTGATTAATTTTTTTGATCGATTAGAATTTTTTATCATAAAAGTAATCATCCCGGCTGATTAATTTTTTTAATCAGAAAAAAGTAATCAGATTTTTTTCTCTCTTTCTTTTTTAGGTAGATTTTTTTTTCTTTTTAACTTTCTCAAAGAGAAGTTATTGTAATACCTTTGGATTCGGGTTTTTGGTAAAGGGTCTTCCAGACCCCCTAGTTTTTCAAATATCCACAAAAAAAATTTTTTGTGGCCGTATTAGTGTACGTATTGTAAATTAACTTTTTCGTTTTTTGGAGAAACTATTTCCTATGCGGGTTTAATATCCTATTTTTTTTACTGATTTTTGAAGTAATATATGCAAAATGATCTTTGAAGTTCAATTTCTGGTCAATTATGACTCCTAGATATTTATAGGTGGTCACCCACTCGACTTTCTCTCCCATTAGTGCAACATTTTGCCAGAGACATTCCCTTTGGCAATCACCATGGTTTTGCTTTTTTTTACATTAAGTTTCAGTTTATTTTCATTAATCCATACTTCGCTTACACTTAGATCCTGTACTATATCACTTCTAACCATCGATGTATATAAGTTACCTATAGGTATAGGTAACTTATATACATCGATGCTTCTAACATTATCTATACTTTTTTCAGTGCAATACACTATTGTATCATCAGCAAAAAGGTGGACTTTTCCATTCCTGATGATATTCGAGAAGTCATTGATATAAAGTATGAATAATAAAGGACCAAATATGCTTCCTTGAGGTACCCCATAATCATTTTTTATGAGACTAGATATTTCATTATCACATTTCGGTCTTTGGTACCTAGGTAGTTTTATTTTTGCCTATCTATGTTATGCAGGGCCTTACACCATGCAAAAATCACATCACTCGGTATCGGGTAAAAACATTCAAAATTCAATGAAAAAATGAGTCCCGCGGCAGCAGGACTAAAGAGGTAGATTTCTTTCAGATGTTTAGATCTAGAACTTTCTATAATTCGAAGAAAAAAAAAAATCATCTGTTTCCCGGTAAAAATTCAAAAAATTTCTTTTTTACCTAGGTTCAAATCTATTGCGCCCAGCTGATCCAAACCAACTTTAAATCTTTCTTAGCCATCCCCATAACATTACTTTTAAGTTTTAAAGCGATTGGATGAACGGTTTGCGAGATTCGCAGGTTAGGCCCTAAGTAAAGTACCAAAACCGCTGGTCCGATTTCAGCCGTTAACGAACTCATAAATTCTATTAGTTTAAAAGCCCTAAATACCGAATTTCATGCTGGTCAAGTAAAAATTACTCAAGTTATCGTGCGAATATATACATATATACATACATATACCGTACAAAAACCCTCCGTGTAAAAAACACCCCGCCTCGCAAAACTCCTTCTTCTTCAGCCGGAAAAAGATATGATATCAACTTTCCCGCCCGCCGATGTGCGAGAGGTCGGTATGATTTAGAGAAAGAGGAGAGATGAAGCGCCCTTGCTCCCATTTTCAAAGCTCCCCTTGGCGG
>JAGWEN010001093.1:0-40915 GCA_018703685.1 Orius laevigatus
TGCTTTTCCTCTAAAATAATGTCTTCAGAGTCATTTATATCCTGCACTACAGTGCGATTTTACCGATTTTTGGATTTCCTGATGGTAAAACTGCACTTAGAACACTTCCTAGTAAAAAACGGTCAATTTCACACAAAATCACAATATTAGACATCAAAAAATGAAAAAAAACATGCGAAAAATAAGAAAAATTTTAAGGAACGCCACATCGAACAGATAACTTACGTATTATGGGACAGTGTGACTGCCTGATTGCCTGGTATGCATTAATAGATTTATTATTTTTATTATTTATTATTGGTATTTATTATTATTTATTGACAATGTACCTGTGAGGCCTCGGTAGCCGCAAAAGCCGGACTGGAATGTATGGACCATGTGTTGCTGATGTTTTAAAAAATCGTCGATAGAGACCCCTTTGAGTTTCGACGGTTGAAGAAATCTTGTCGGGATTCTTTGGAAAAGATTTAAATTCTGGGGTGTTGATGAAATTTTCTTTACCTGGAGACCATATCAGGTTCTTCGGATCCGCCGAAACCAAGTTCAAGAAGGATTTCTTCAGGATCTGGTTTTCGAGCTTCCAAAAGAGATTCCATACTCGAGCAATGGCTTCCAGCATCGCTCCCTCCACAAGTGCTTTAAAAAATCAATTGAGAAGTCAATTTTTGAAGAATATAGACTCGCTATACCTGGTAACATGAAAAGTTGGATATGGCCGCGGTGACGTGACACCTGGGGCTAAAAAAAAATTACAAAATTGACCAGAAAACTTCAAATACCTTCAGCTCCCAACGTAAAACTTTCGACTTCGACATCATTTACGTCCGCTTCCGTAATCGGAGGCATTTCTTCTTTTCTAAAATTAAAAAATAAGATCAATTCTTAACCATTTTTCTCGCTAACAAACCTCAATTCAGCAACGGGGAGCGAGTCGACCCATATCTGGACGGGGGATTTATTCCGAGGGGGATGCTCCTCGACGGGGCTAAGGAGTTTCAAATCGTTTTTCGTGTCTCCCTCCTAAAAATAAAAACACTTTCACCATTATTTGAACTGTCCTTGAATTCGTTCGCTTCTTAAATTAGAACAAAGGTGTTTAAATAAACAAAAAATATTAGAGAAAAACAAATATGTCAAAAAATGACGGGATGAATGTGTCGAACTTGTTTGAAGACATCAAAAATGCAAAGCAGGATGGGTACTCACACAATGCATGATGGGTATTCTTTGGCAATGAATGATGGGTATACAGGGGCGGATCGGGCCGCCGGGCTACTGAGAGATCACTCGGTGGGCCGCTGCCTTTGGGGGCCGCTTTATTTATTTATTTTTTATTTTAACTCAAATAGGAAATCAGCTAAAAGAGCAAAAAAGTGGAGGTACTGAAAAATTTCACGGGGGCCAGGGTGCCCTGGGCTTCGAAAACGTTAATGTGGAGGTTTTGGGGTTTTAAAAATGTTGATTTTGAGGTTTTGACGAAATAAATTGCACTTAAAACGCTTATTCTGAGGTTTTTTGAAGAAAAGTTGGCTCTTAAAACCATGATTTTGAGGTTTCTGACAAAAAATTGTCTCTTTGAAGTTTGAGGTTTTATTTTAAACGGAAATTTGGCTTTAGAAATGTTGACTTTGAGGTTTGATGAAAATTTGGCTTTTAAAACTTTGATTTTGAGGTTTTTGGACGAAAATTAGGGTTTACAAATGTTGGTTTTGAGGTTTTTGAAGAAAAATTGGCTCTTAAAATGGGAATTTTAAGGTTTTTGACGAAAAATGTCTCTTAAAACTTCGATTTTGAGGTTTTTGGACGAAAATTAGGCTTTACAAATGTTGGTTTTGAGGTTTTTGAAGAAAAATTGGCTCTTAAAATGTGAATTTTAAGGTTTTTGACGAAAATTTGGCTCTTAAAACTTCGATTTTGAGGTTTTTGGACGAAAATTAGGCTTTACAAATGTTGGTTTTGAGGTTTTTGAAGAAAAATTGGCTCTTAAAATGTGAATTTTAAGGTTTTTGACGAAAATTTGGCTCTTAAAACTTTGATTTTGAGGTTTTGGACAAAAATTAGGCTTTAAAATGTCGTTTTGAGGTTTTTGAAGAAAATTGGCTCTTAAAATGTTGATTTTAAGGTTTTTGACGAAAATTTGGCTCTTAAAAACTTGGATTTGAGGTTTTTGGACGAAAATTAGGCTTTACAATGTTGGTTTTGAGTTTTTGAAGAAAAATTGGCTCTTAAAATGTGAATTTAAGGTTTTTGACGAAAATTGGCTCTTAAAACTTCGATTTTGAGGTTTTTGGACGAAAATTAGGCTTACAAATGTTGTTTTGAGGTTTTTGAGAAAAAATTGCTCTTAAAATGTGAATTTTAAGTTTTGACGAAAATTTGGCTCTTAAAACTTCGATTTTGAGGTTTTTGGACGAAAATAGGCATTTACAAATGTTGGTTTGAGGTTTTTGAGAAAAAATTGCTCTTAAAATGTGAATTTTAAGTTTTGAAGAAAATTTGGCTCTTAAAACTTGTGATTTTGAGGTTTTTGACGAAAATTTGGCTCTTAAAACTGTCATTTTGAGGTTTTTGGACGAAAAATTTGGCTTTAAAACTTAGATTTGAGGTTTTTGACGAAAATGAGGCTTTTACAAATGTTGTTTTTGAGGTTTTTTGAAGAAAAATTGGCTCTTAACATGTGAATTTTAAGGTTTTTGACGAAAATTTGGCTCTTAAAACTTTGATTTTGAGGTTTTTGGACAAAAATTAGGCATTAAAAATTTTGTTTTGAGGTTTTTGAAGAAAAAAATTGGCTCTTAAAATGTGAATTTAAGGTTTTTGACGAAAATTTGGCTCTTGAAACTTTGATTTTGAGGTTTTTGGACAAAAATTAGGCATTAAAAATGTTGGTTTTGAGGTTTTTGACGAAAAATTGGCTCTTAAAATGTTAATTTCAAGGTTTTTGACGAAAATTTTGCTCTTAAAACTTCGAGTTTGAGGTTTTTGGACGAAAATTAGGCATTACAAATGTTGGTTTTGAGGTTTTTGAAGAAAGATTGGCTCTTAAAATGTGAATTTTAAGATTTTTGACTAAAATTTGGCTCTTAAAACTTCGATTTTGAGGTTTTTGGACGAAAATTAGGCTTTACAAATGTTGGTTTTGAGGTTTTTGAAGAAAAATTGCCTCTTAAAATGTTAATTTTAAGGTTTTTGACGAAAATTTGGCTGTTAAAACTTCGATTTTGAGGTTTTTGGACGAAAATTAGGCTTTACAAATGTTGGTTTTGAGGTTTTTTAAGAAAAATTGGCTCTTAAAATGTGAATTTTAAGATTTTTGACTAAAATTTGGCTCTTAAAACTTTAATTTTGAGGTTTTTGGACGAAAATTAAGCATTACACTCGAAAATTTGGCTCTTAAAACTTTAATTTTGAGGTTTTTGGACGAAAATGAGGCTTTACAAATGTTGGTTTTGAGGTTTTTGAAGAAAAATTGGCTCTTAAAATGTTAATTTTAAGGTTTCTGACAAAAATTTTGCTCTTAAAACCTTGATTTTGAGATTTTCGACGAAAAAAGGCTTTAAAAACTTTTATTTTTAGGTTTATGGACGAAAACTGGGCTCTTGAAACCTTGATTTTGAGGTTTTTGACAAAAAATGCATCTTAAAACATTGATTTTGAGGTTTTTAGACAAAAATTAGGCTTTACAAATGTTGGTTTTGAGGTTTTTGAAGAAAAATTGGCTCTTAAAATGTGAATTATAAGGTTTTTGACTAAAATTTGGCTCTTAAAACCTTGATTTTGAGATTTTCGACGAAAAAAGGCTTTGAAAACTTTTATTTTGATGTTTATGGACGAAAACTGGACTCTTGAAACCTTGATTTTGAGGTTTTTGACAAAAAAATGTATCTTAAAACTTTGTGGTTTTTAGACAAAAATTAGGCTTTGCTAATGTTGATTTTGTGGTTTTTGAAGAAAAATTGGCTCTTAAAATGTCGATTTTTGATGAAAAATAGCTATATAATATGTTCAGAAAGAAAAGAAAAACTAAATTTTTGGGTGCTTGCTCCACTCTTGCATCTTAAATGTACAATAATTTGTCCTATTTGGATATCAAGGTCATATAAATATAGATGGAATAAAGTATTTGAACACATTATTGAATAAAAGTAGCCACTTGTTGATTCGTTCATTATGATTACCTGGAAGCGACCTTTGGAGAACATGTGTCTATTAGCGGAAGAATGATCAATATAAACATTTCACCATGATGAAATCATGGGTGAAAACGAAATATGGAAAGATACTATTTTGACATGGGGGAATAATCGGGTCAATTTGATAACACGGTTCATTAACCTGTTTTAGGTCAAGGTCTTTAGGTAGCATTCACTTTCATACAGGTGGTCACATAAATAGAATAATCACCATTTCCGCTTCTATTTCATCTTCGCTCTGCGACCTAAACCTCAGCGACGCACTCGCTATCACCCGCTGCCATCCGCTCACTCTATTCCTTATCTCCTCGCTATTTATCCGCCTCAATATACCCTGGAGCTTCACTTGTATACTCTGACCTATAAAACATCATTTTTTAAACCAAAAATAAACGAACACCATAAAACAACAAGTACCTGCTTCCATTCTTGTACTATAAAATGAAAGCATGCAAAAAAAGAATAAAAAATAGACAAAAAATTACATGCTGTAAATAATTAATTAAATAATTAAAAACCATGCATTAATAATAAAATAATTAATTTAAAATACCTTATTTTGTTTATTTGAAAGTTTAAAAATAATGAAAAACAAGGAGAAAATAAAAATAAAAATGATAAGTGATAACTGATAATGAGGAGTGAATCGATTAAATCGCTGCTCTTGGTTGTAACCGCTCCTCGTGAATCTGTGATTGTATCAGATCATTCATAGGTCAATGCCTAATCTCTATCGAATGTCGTCGCTCATGAAAAAATGAACGCTTCTTTCTGTTTGTTGTTTTAAAAAGCAAAAGGTAACGCAGGTATTCCATTTATTTGTTTTTTTTTATTGTTTCTTAGTGTTTTTTGTTATAATTTTGATATGAAATGAGGTGAAGACGTTGAAATTTTGTGATAACGCGGCCGACGACCGGCGTCGCCTAATGATTGAATTCTTGGAATACCAGAGTGCTATTGGTTCTCCTTGAAGTTCCAGCTTTTAAGTTCGAATGCCAATGGAGCTTTAGGGCGCTCAATCACTACCGATTTTACGAGCTATACGACCATCACCTTCTTATTGATGTTTGCTAGAATGTGGCCTTTCTGGACGTCTAGTTAGTCTAGTCTTTATGGTGATACAGTAGCCATAGCTATGGCCAGCTAGAATGGACTGATAGGCCGGCTAGCTGATGGAATGGAAATGAGCATTGCATAATATATGCTAGAATGAGGCCTTTCTTTGATGTCTAGTTAGTCTACCCTTTATGGTGATGCAGTAGCCTTAGTATAGCAATTTCCAGCTAGATTGGATTGTTCACTACCGATCTTACGAGCTATACGACCATCACCTTACGGATGTTTGCTAGAATGAGGCCTTTCTGGACGTCTAGTTAAGTCTAGTCTTTATGGTGATACCCTAGCCTTGGTATAGCTATGGCCAGCTAGCTGATGGAAGCCAAATGAGCATTGCATAGTATGCTATAATGAGGCCTTTCTTTGACGTCTAGTTAGTCTACCCTTTATGGTGATGCAGTAGCTTTAGTATAGCAATAGCCAGCTAGAATGGATTGTTCACTACCGATCTTACGAGCTATACGACCATCACCTTCTTACGGATGTTTGCTAGAATGAGGCCTTTCTGGACGTCTAGTTAAGTCTAGTCTTTATGGTGATACCCTAGCCTTGGCATAGCTATGGCCAGCTAGCTGATGGAAGCCAAATGAGCATTGCATAATATATGCTAGAATGAGGCCTTTCTTGGATGTCTAGTTAGTCTACCCTTTATCGTGATGCAGTAGCCTTGGTATAGCAATAGCCAGCTAGAATGGACTGTTGGGCCAGCTAGCTGATGGAAGACAAATGAGCATTGCATATGTCTTGACCAGCGTAGGCTACAATGTGGCCTTTCCATACGTCTAGTTTATGGTGATACAGAAGCCAATGAATGCTAAAATGGGACTGTTTGGCCGGCTGATGGAAGCCAAATGAGCATTGCATATGTCTCTTGACTTTGTGTGAAGAAACTCTACCTATTAAACATGCTGAGTGCAATGTACTTCCTCGAAAAGCTTCATTTGTCATCCAGGGAACGCTTTCCTCTTTTGACTCTGCCTGTCCGTGTTACCCGTCCCAGAGGTTTGAGGCTTATGATTGGCCATTGTTTGCCTCACTCCACAGTTTGAACTCTTTGGACCTTTGACTGAGAGTTCTCATTGGAATAATCCACATCTAGCAGCTGAAATATCCCTTTTTTTAGCGCCTAAGTTTGCTGCTTGAAATCAGGAGGTAACTATTTTGTCCTGGCGACACATTTATGGCGTAAAATTGGCTATGAAATGACTTTCTTAGCCTGACAAATATTGTGGAGAGGTGTTTGAAGATTACTAGTTGGTGTGCGACAACTTGATTGTTATCAGTTTTCTGCTGGAACTGGAGGTTCTCTGCAATGACTTGCTATGACCGTCCTGTGCTTCATAAATGTCACTTATATTGGAAAGCAAGAATTAAGATGCGCCTTATGGCTTAATTTTATGTTTGTTAATTCGATGTCTTTTCTTTTTCAGACATGGATTTTAGAAATCGAAATTCGAAGGACATCAATTTCAAAAGTTCTAAAGATGTCGATTTTAGACATCCAGTGGGTCAAAATCCCTTTGCAAGTACTCCGCAGTCGTTCGGCGGTCAAAATCCGTTTGGCAGTACTCCGCAGTCATTCGCTGGTCAAAATCAGTTTGCCAGTTCGCAGTTTGGCCAACCTTATGGTGAAAGTTCGAGGAGCTTTAGCCTAGATAGGCGCCCTGATCGCTTCGGTGCTCCCCATGTTCAACGAATCGATGGGTCGAGCTCTTTTCAAAAACCTTTCGAGGATTGTAGCATGGAAAGAAGTCACAATGACTTTGATGACTTCAACACTATGGATGTTGTTCAATATCCAATCGACAAGATTCGGATGGCTAGAAATGCACTCAATTCGAACAACCAATCTGAAAACTTAAGGCGACGTGGTGACGACCAGCAATCCAAAAACCAAACCAGAAACAGGAAAAGTCGAAGTCGCAATAGAAATAATCAGAGACGTCCATCACCCAAAAGGACAAGCCCTCACAGGCAAGGCAGAATTGAAAATCCCACTAATTTCAGAAGAAACTTGTCTCCAAAAAGGGAAAGAAGCCCTCGCAGACAAGAGACGTACAATAATCGTCAACAGGATTCGTCCCGTGTGGATAAACATCAGCCTCAGATAAATCCATTGTTGCCTCCTAACAATTCTCAACTTTTCAACAGATCTGGGAACGATCAGGCTCCTAATCTATCACAGATTACACCTAACTTATCCCAGATGAATCCCAACTTATCCAAAATGAATCCCAACTTATCCAAAATGAATCCCAATTTATCCCAAATGAATCCTAACTTGGCCCAGATGAATCCTAACTTGGCCCAGATGAATCCTAACTTGGCTCAGATGAATCCTAACTTGGCCCAGATGAATCCTAACCTGCAGCTAATGGTTGCCAACCTTTCGCAGATGATTGCTGCCAGTATTACTCAAAGTGTTTCCGGCAACCTGCCTCAAGTTGGCCTTCCCTCAATGGGCATGAACAATGTTCCTGCTGCGAACCAAGGCTGGAACGACCCAAACAAGCTAGCACCCTCTTCTGGTTTTCAAGTTCAACAAGTGCAGAGAAGCGATCCCCATAAAGTGTACAATCCTGAGCCATTTATGGGAAATCGTGATGATTCTTTTAATGATGAGCGTTATAGTCCAAGTAGACATATGCGTCAAAGGAGCGATTCTCCAAATGAATGGTCAAGGAATCAATTTCGTCCTTCAAGCATGAATGCACCTCTTTACTCTAGAGAGCGATCTCCGCCAAGGAATCAATTGCCACCGAATCCTAGCCCATGGTCTCCACCTGGCAGAGGTCGATCCCCATTTAGACCACAGTCTCCCCAGAATGTGCGAAATATGTTCAATCCTTCATTTAGCCCAAGGAGATCTCCAAGAATGCAATCTCCTGCAAGGAATCGTTCACCTTTTAACCCACGAATGGGTTCGCCGTTGAGGAATCGTTCACCTTTTAACCCACGAATGTGGTCGCCATTGAGGAACCGATCGCCTCTTAGGATGCAGTCTCCGAGGAAATCGCCTCAGCGACAGCGATCTCCTAGAAACCGTGTAAGAAGGGGATCCTCACGAAACCGTTCACCTCGAAGGTTTTCAAGGAGTCCGCAGCATAGGAGAAACATCTCTCCTCGACATCCATCTCCAAGAAACCGTTCTCCAAAGCAATCCTTGCTTACCCAACCCGTATGGGATCAATCAGGACATAACAGGCCTCCCCAAACATCCACTTTTGACAATGCGATGCGTCAATTTTCGAGAATCGACGTTTCCCAAATAAACCCAGATGCCATCCTTTCAAAGATGGCCGAAACTGTAAAAAATGTTCAAGCCATGTCCACCGCACTGTCTAATCGTAAGTCGTTAGGGTCTTTCATTCACTTATGTCTGTTGTACCAGCTATAAGATTTTTTTCTGTTTCAGCTAACCCATCTAGGCCGAATAGACCTAATGCATCTACTGGACCGAATAGACCTAATGGGCCTAGACCCAGTGGGCCAAATAGACCTTATTCTTCTACAGGACAGGATAGACCTGAACAGAGAACTAATACATCTGGAAGGAATCGACCTCCTAAGGCGATTAGACAGAGATCATCCACTGGTCCAAATAGACCTCATGGACCAAATACACAACATCCTGGACCTAAAACACCATCAGAATATAGAATGGAAAGAATTAGGCAGAGGGCATTAAGAAGAGGAAACAGACCGATTCTTTCGGTGCAGACACCGAAAGTAGCGCCTGCAAAGAAACAAGTTGAAGCTACTGAGGCAGTTGGACCAGGAAAAACTGAAGATCCGAAGAAATAAGCAGACGAAGCTGGAGTTATAACGAATGCAACAGTTGGAATTTCAATGAAACTTCTCAGTTCAACTCTGCCTGCAGATTAAGAAACATTTTTTCTTTATATTAAAACTATGTATTTGTGTTGATTATATCCACATGAATCATTCAGTTTGTTTTTGTTTTCCTTACGGCAGATCGAAAAAAGGAACTAGTGAAGTTGATACTTCATGGACGTTGCCGACAACCATACTAGGTTGATGATATGGCATGCATTGTGAGTGATGTCACAAATTGCTAAAGATTTTTACCTTTTTGTAACAAGACAAGACTCTTAACAGCCAGAGTTTAAACCTTTGGCCAAGAAAATACCTTTTTTGAACTTTAAGGTCCGAAATGCGGCAGAAAAGAGCAGTGATAGCAGTTCACCGTTCCTGCTTTTGTATCAGATTCACGATGTTGGCTGTTTTGATTTTACATATTTTGGTGATTTGACCATATCATCGACGGTATGAGACAAACCCATCATATTTTCAATAGGTATTTTAGATTTTTAGGCGCTTAAAGAAACAAAAAACCGCCTAAAAGTTAACGCAGGTATATTCCATTTATTGTTTTGTGTTAAAAGTGATATTGCTTTGAAATAAAGAGCTACTTTGAGATGTTGAGACCGGATTTCTGCTAGAATGAGGCGACGCCTAATCATGGAATGGCTGAATTTATGTAGAGAATGGTCTAGTTTCAAGTTGGATGCCATCCCATTGTCAATCTGAGTTATGACTGCTGGTACAGTTTGATGATGGTGCTGAGCAAGCGATGACCATCGCCATTGAATGAGTCCATTCTAGACCTTATAGAGACATCGCATTTTTGTCCGAATTAGCTTTACAATGACCTGCTTTTCCTAGTGAAGATCGCAAGTGAACATTATTATGGCTTTCAGTTATTTGCTGTAACCGGAAGTTTTGTTCAAGCTAAGTTCAGCAATGACTGCTGACATGGTTTTCCAAATTGTGATCATAGGAAGCAAGATTTGTGGCTAAAACGTCCAAATTTTATTGTTAATTCGATGTCTTTTCTTTTTCAGAAATGGATTTTAGAAATCAAAAGTCGAGGGACATCGATTTCAGGAATATAAATGATGTCGATTTTAGGCATTCAGGTGGTCAAAATCCACCATATTATGGCACCCTACCTTATGGAGAAACAAGGAGCGATAGACATGCTAATGATCGCATCAGTGGTACCAACATTGATGGCTCGAGTTCTTTTCAAAAAGCTTTTGATGAGTGTAGCATGGAAAGTATGGAGAGAACTCATGATGACTTGGACGACTTTGACACTGTGGATGTTGTTCAATATCCTATAGATAAGAATCAAGTGGGTATAAGTGCACCTGATTCCAGCAACCAATCAGAAGACAGGCGGCGGAAGGATGATCACAGGGGTCAACAATCGCCATCCAGAAGAAGATCAAGCAGAAGAAGTCGAAGTCGCTCCAGAAGAAGCCGGAGAAGTCCCTCGCCCAGAAGAACCCGAAGAAGTCCCCCGCCCAGAAGAACTCGGAAAAGTCCCTCGCCCAGAAGAACCCGGAGAAGTCCCTCGCCCAGAAGAACTCGGAGAAGTCCCTCGCCCAGAAGAACTCGGAGAAGTCCCTCGCCCAGAAGGACTCGGAGCCCTCAAAGGAAAGAAAAAAAAGCAGAACCTCACAGCCATTCCAGAAGAAGCAAAAGAAGTTTGACCCCCAAAAAAGAAAGAAGCCCTCGTAGACATGAGACACACAATGATCATCCCATAAGGGATAAACCAAGTACTTCATCTAGGCTGGATGAGCCTTATCACCCGCAGATGAATCCACCATTGACTTCCAGTTTGCAATCAACAGATCAGGCTCCTAATCTATCCCAGATGAATCCTAACCTTGCCCAGATGGATCCTAACTTATCCCAGATGAATCCTAACTTATCCTACATGAACCCCAATCTGCAGCTCATGGTTGCCAACCTTTCCCAGATGATAGCCACAAATATTTCTCAGAGTATTTTAGGCAACCTGCCTCAGGCCCCTTCCCAATCAATGGCCATGTACAATCTTCCTGCATTGAACCAAATGCAAGACTGGAATGACCCTAACAAACTGCTGGCATTTCAAGGTCCACAAGTGCTAAATTCTTGGAGCAATGCTGCACATAATGTGGCAATCAATCCACAAGGTGTACCTGATTTGAATCAGCAGAACATTCCTGAGCCGGGGAATCGTGATGATTCTAAATGTGCTAGTTTAAGCAGACAGAGATCACCTTTCGGACAAGCATATCATCCTTTCCCTCCCCGAATCCATTCTCCCAATGCAGGTAGATCAATGAATCAATATGATCATTCACCTCCAAGAAATCAATCACCTCATTACTTTCGAGAGCAATCTCCGGTGAGCATGAGTCTTTCTTCTCCCAGTCCTAGATCATGGTCTTCTAGCTCAAGAGGTCGTTCTCCTTATCGACTTCAATCTTTGAGCCCAAAGAGATCTCCCCTTCCAGCTAGAATGCGATCTCCATTGACGCGAAGGACCCGTTCACCTCTTTACTTTAGAAAGCGATCTCCTTCCCCAAGGAACCGATCGCCTCTTCACTCTCGGCTGCGATCTAGAAGCCGCTCTAGAAAGAAATCTTTAAGAAGCCGTTCTCCTCGTAAAAGATCTAGAAGTCGCTCGCCTCGAAGGAAATCCTTAAGAAGCCGTTCTCCTCGTAAAAGATCCAAAAGCCGCTCACCTCCAAGGAAATCCTTAAGAAGCCGTTCTCCTCGTAAACGACCCTCAAGAAGCCATTCTCCTCGTAAACGATCCTCAAAAAGTCATTCTCTTCCTAAGCGATCTTCAAAAAGCCAATCTCCTCGCAGGCGGTCTTCAAGAAATCGTTCTTCTCGCAAGCGTTCTCCAAGAAATCGTTCTCCTCGCAAGCGTTCTCCGAGAAATCGTTCTCCTCGCAAGCGTTCTCCAAGAAATCGTTCTCCTCGCAAGCGTTCTCCGAGAAATCGTTCTCCTCGCAAGCGTTCTCCAAGAAATCGTTCTCCAAGAAATCGTTCTTCTCGTAAGCGTTCTCCTAGCAAGCGTTCTTCAAAAAATCGTTCACCTGGACATCATTCTCCAAAAAATCCTTCACCTGGACATCAAGCTCCGAAAAATCGTTCACCCAGACATCAATCTCCGAAAAACCTTCCACCTCAAAAGCCATCTCCGAAAAACCTTCCACCTCAAAAGCCATCTCCGAAAAACCTTCCACCTCAAAAGCCATCTCCGAAAAACCTTCCACCTCAAAAGCCATCTCCGAAAAACCTTCCACCCCAAAAGCAATCTCTGAAAAACCTTCCACCTCAAAAGCAATCTCCTAATATCCTTCTACCACAGCAATCTCCAAAAAACTTTCTACCTCAAAAGCAACCCTTGCCTGATCCTCCAATTTTTCCTCCACCTCCAGACCTAATAAATCTCTCCCATCCCAAAGAAAGTAACCAACCACCTCCAACCATGGATCAACCCCCAATTAGACCACCCATGGACAAGCCTCCCCAGCAACAACCTTTAATTCCCCCCATTCCTCAAAGCCTTAATATCCAGCAAATGCAAGCTTCAAATCTTGACCATGCGATGCTTCAAACCAATGAAATTTTTTCGAAAATCGACACCTCCCAATTAACCCCAGAATTCATCTTTTCCAAGATGGCTGAAACTGTAAAAAAAGTTCAAGCCCTAAACCTGTGTAAGTTATTTTTTGTGTCTTTCGTTCACTTTATATGATTTCTTTTTCTGTTCTAGCAATGACTCCAGCTGCAGGAAGTTCGCCAAGTAGACCCAGACTGCCAAATAGACCTAATGCATCTACTAAACCCAATGGGCCCATTAGACTAAGTGGGCCGATAAGAACAAGTGTACCGATTAAACCACTTAGACTAAGTGAGCCGAAAAAACGAGGGAAAAAACAGAAACCTGCGCCAAAAAAACTGATTATGCTTCCTGAGTTAAAAATGCTGGGTCGCAGATATAAATCCATAGAGGAATTCCAAGAAGATTCGAGGAAATTGAGATATGAATTAAAAACAGAAAGGTTTAAACTTGAAGCGGAAGTGGCTGCAGCTAAAAAGGCTCTTGCAAAAAAACAAGGACCTGCAGAAAAAGAAGGGAATGAAGCTTCAGCATGTGAAGCTACAAAAACTACAGAAAAAAAAGCATCTGGAGCCAAAGAAGTAGCTGAAAAAGCAGCTACAGATAAGGATGCTGCTGCTACAGATAATGAAGCAGCTACAGATAAGGATGCTTCTGCAGACAAAGAAGCGGCTACTGATAAAGAAGCTTCTGCAGATATAGAAGCAGCTCAAGCAAAAGAAGTAGTTGCAGACAAAGATTTGGCTGCTGACAAAGGAGCAGCTGTAGAAAATAAAGCCGCTCAAGCAAATGAAGTAGAAGCAAAAAAAGGAGCGGCTGTAGATAGAGAAGCTGCTGACGACCAAGAAGCTGCTGTAGGAAAAGAAGAAGGATCATCAATGATTGTGATCGATCTCACAGAAACAAATGAAATTAGCGCACCTGCTGGAAACACAACTCAAGGAGCATCTTCTGTTACAAATAAAAAGAAACCTTTCAAACCAACCTTCCGTTTTGAAAGAAAAAGGCTGAGGAAGGTAGTAGGATATGAAAAGAAAAAAATGCAACATGCGGCGGATGAATTAGCTGCATTGAAAGAAGCGCTTGCAAAAAAAGAAGCGGAAGATGCAATTGCTGCTGCAAAAGAAGCACCTGAAGATAAAGCAGAAGTTGTGATGGCTTCAGCAGAAAAAGCGCTTGGAGAACAACAAGCAGCTGAAGAAAAAGAAGCTGGGGCTATGGCAGCTTCAGCAACAGAAACGCTTGCAGAAAAAGCAGCAGGAGTTTGAAGGCTCCAGTGAAAGAAGAACAATCAGGTGCTACATTGATTGAGACAGTTGGACCAGTAGAATTTGACAAAATGAAGAACCCAAGCTAGAAATTGGAGCTACAACAAATGCGACAGTTTGCTCAATGGAGATGGATCAAAATGAAGAGCATAAAAAAATTCGACCTCAGAAGGATCTCATTAGTTTGTCTCGCTAACTAGATCAACAACATATTCTTTTTATTAAAAACTTGTATATTACTTGTAAATAAAATATATTATACATATAAATTAAATAAATGTGAAGACTGAAGAGTCATTGTTTTGAAGGGTTATTTTCCTTACTGTATACATGCAAGCCTGCAACAATATCAAGGTAGCGAACAACGCTAGCAACCATACCAAGATAGCGAAAAATGCAATAAACCATACCAAGATGGCGAACAATGCAATAAACCATACCAAAGTAGCGAACAATGCAATAAACCATACCAAGGTACCGAACAATGATATCAACCATACCAAGGAGGCGAACAACGCTATAAACAGTATCAAGGTAGTGAACAACGATATCAACCATACCAAGGTAGCGAACAACGCTGTTAACCATACCAAGGTACCGAACAATGATATCAACCATACCAAGGAGGCGAACAACGCTATAAACAGTATCAAGGTAGTGAACGATATCAACCATACCAAGGTAGCGAACAACGCTATTAACCATACCAAGGTACCGAACAATAATATCAACCATACCAAGGAGGCGAACAACGCTATAAACAGTATCAAGGTAGTGAACAACGATATCAACCATACCAAGGTAGCGAACAACGCTATTAACCATACCAAGGTACCGAACAATGATATCAACCATACCAAGGTACCGAACAACGCTATTAACCATACCAAGGTAGCGAACAACGCTATAAACAGTATCAAGGTAGTGAACAACGATATCAACCATACCAAGGTAGCGAACAACGCTATTAACCATACCAAGGTACCGAACGACGCTATTAACCATACCAAGGTACCGGACGACGCTATTAACCATACCAAGGTACCGGACGACGCTATTAACCATACCAAGGTACCGGACGACGCTATTAACCATACCAAGGTAGGCGATCAACGTTATAAACCATATCAAGGTACTGAACAACGCTATCGACCATACCAAGGTAGTGAACAACGCTATTAACCATACCAAGGTAGTGAACAACGTCAACCATAGTAAGGTAGCAGACATATGCCATGAATGAAGGATGCTGAAAGCCCAATATATCGCATTTCAGTCCCCTCATCTCTGTGTCTTGGGAATGAACAAAACAACCATAAAAAAAGATTAGAATATTGCTTTAATGACTTACACAGCTAAGTTTTAAATACATTTAGAAAAATAGGAATTAAATAAAAATTTGGCTTTTGATCAAAAGGTCTGAAAAAGGTTGGACGATTCCGGTCGTGGCGAAATAAAAGATGAGGCCGAAAGCAATCGAGATGGGTAAAGCGGGAAGGGCTTTTTTGAAAATCGCTAAAAGAAATAGGGTTAGCGAAAGTCCGATGAGGATGGCGACAAAGCAGGCCAATGTTGTATTCCAGTCGCCATATGAAGACGCTTTTCCGACTAGGACGCTGTAGAAAATAAAGTCACCGAGTCCAAGTTTGACGCCGCGTTCAACATCTTCCTCGTGATACTGCGGCACAACGACTCTGACGTCGGGAATCTGATTTCTTCTATTCTCCCATTCGCGATTGAAACCTCCTTCAACCGGCGACGTCTCCTGCGCCATAATCATACTGTACATCACAGTCGAAGAATAAATCAACGCCGGAAATATCTGCTCATTCCTCTCCTGCGCAGTCTCCACCAAAATCCTCAGCGGACCTTTCGGCGTCAAAACTGCGAAAAGATCCCAAAGCGAAATCACAGCTAATACAGTCCATGTCGTCCATTCAGGCAAATACTTAATAAAAATCAACGCCATAAGAGCGGCTAAGAATATCAAATAAACTTGCTGGAGACGCAGAGGACCTTTCCAGTGTATACATATCATCCCCATTGTTCCAAAATTTAATATAATGAGCGACAAAGTAATATAGTCGAATGGAATATTGTTAGCTCTCAGTATTTCAATGAGATACATATATGAGAATATGCTGAGAAGTATAAGTGAGGATAAGATGAGCCATCCGTGGATTATTTTGTAGCATCGCTTTTTGTATAGGGTGATTAGAATGACGGTCATTAAAGCGACGACTGCTAGAAGGATCAAGGCGTTGGCGATGGCGTTCCATATTTTGGTGCCTGCTTCTTGGCTGCTTTCGTGAAAAGGGGTGTAGATCAAATAGATGTCTTTGCGTTTGTAGAAGCTGACGGTGTTCATCGTGGCGACGACGACGAGCAGACATAGCGAGACGGGGACGAAAAGTTTGATGACGTGATCTGCGCCGTATTTAAGTTCCTCTTCGTCGTCCCAGTAGCGGTTTTCTCGTTCATCTCGTTCGTGTTCGTTGTTGGAGGTGTTTTGTTCTTCGCGTCTTGTTATGTTCGCCCGTGTCGATTCAGGCATTACCTCGTTCACGAGTACGTCCATTAGGGATGTGTATTCGTTTATCGAGTTCTCGTAGTCGCTATCGGTATCGGACATTCACATTTAGATCGAGTTAAAAAGAAAATAAAAATGCACGAAAATAACAAACTTCTAATAAACTTCAACTAAGGGAGGTTATGATTATAGGTTTTTACACTTTGTCGGATTCCGGTGTTACCCAATCACAAAATCTCCCTACTTACATCGACGAAAAAATTGCGGAGGGGCCCCCATGAAATGTTGCCTTCTGTATTTCAGGTTGCCTGTAAAAAGTTGTATTGGACCAATTTTTGACAACTTTTTTTTAATCGACGCAGAATTTTGTCATCTTTAATTTACTACTAGTGTGTTTTCCGCATAATATGTCCAGTTTTCGAGTTGTATGCAGAAAACTAAAAAATGCCGAGGTTTTTCGGCTAAGTTATGCCAAGACGGCAGTGGCACTTCTCGAAATGACGTTATTGGGAGCCAAATAAACCATTTAAAACAATAAAATCTTTTTATTGTTTACTGTTTAATTGTTTATTGTTTGATTTTATTTATTGTTTAAAGATTTCACAGGAGCCTGGGCTAGTCGATAACGCCCAAACTTTTTCATAAAAAAATTCTTTTAATGTTAACTTTGAAGTTGTTGAAGAAAATTGGGGTTTTACAAATGTTGATTTTGAGGTTTTTGACAAAATAAAATGCAATTTAACCGCTGATTCTGAGGTTTTTTTGACGAAAAATTGGCTCTTAAAACCATGATTTTGAGGTTTTTGTCAATCTTTGAAGTTGATTAAGGTTTTAACGGAAATTTGGCTTTGAATGAATGAATGAATGAAAATTTATCTTTATTTACAATTTTAGTTACATTTTATATATACACTAGATAAACTACGACATGGTAGGCATCTACCGTCTGCCGGAGAACAGAGGGAAATCGACAAAAAAAATACTTAGAAAAAAATTAAAAATTCTTGAACCGAAGAAAGTGAACATATAAAGATAAAATAAAAGATCCTGTTTAATCAAAATTAAAATAATTAATGAGTTCGTACCTGTACGAGAGGGCATTCTTGGCAAATTCAATTAGTTCTATGGAAGGGCTATTTAAAATATTAATTAGTGCAGGGAGACTTAATTTTGAGCAGTTTAGGTGGAGGCGACGGAATTCAGCGAGAATCGAGCATTCGGCTAGAAAATGAAATGAGTCTTCGATGGCTTTAGAGTTGCATAATGCACAAATGTTAGTTTTGTTATCACGGAGGGGGGAGGAATTCAGGTACAGCAGCTGGCATCTTAGCTTAAAGGCCCAACGTGCAAGGTGTAATGGAGGACTAGAGAGTGCAGAAGGATTAAATTGTGGGTGCGAAATATTGAGCTGGGGATAGAGGAGGAATCTGGAAGAGTTTCTGGCCTGTTCAGTACAGGAGGATAAGTGCTGGGTACGGATGGCAGTTTCAAGGTCTACGAAGCGGGGGTTCCAATTTTCCGAGTTGGACAGAGATAACTCAAAAGGCACACTATACTCTCTGTACAGAGTTTTCAGGGAGGAAAACCAAGAGACGTTCTGTTTAATACATTCCAAGGCAATTATTTTTGGGAGGCGGGTGGATGGCAAGGCTAGAATTTTGGAAATATAAGAAACGTGAAGTTTGAGAGTGTGAAGGAAAATTAAATCAACAGCCGTTTCGAGGTAAATCATATAATTTGGTGTGAAGGCTGGGAGACCAAAAAGCTTGCGGACAAAGAATCTTTGAAAGCTTTCCACCTGTTCAAATCGCTGAAAACCCCAAGCTTGTCCTGCGTAGCAGAGAATGGATCGACAGACAGTTAAAAAGATTTTGAACTTTGAATTTAAGGCGATATTCGAGTTGGAAAACAGACTGGACCAAACGTAATTAACTGCAAATTTAGAGGTGGCTACTTTTTTTTTGAAATGCGACGATAAGGAAAGCTGGGGGGTGAAAATTACTCCAAGGTATTTGTATTCTGTAACTATTTCAACCGGACGTTTTTGAAAGAACCAATGCTCGTTTTTTGCTCGACGACCGCCGTTGCTAAAGATAATTATTTTGGACTTCGCCAGGTTCACGTTAAGCTTCCAATTTTCACAATACTTTTCCAGAGCGTCGATATTCTTCTGAAGTGTAACTGGGTAGTCCGAAAGAATCACAATGTCGTCAGCATACATTAAAATTTTAACAATTGTTTCCCCACAACGAGTTCCATAATCGAGACATACCGGCAAGTCGTCAAGAAAGAGAGAAAACAACAGCGGGCTTAACACACAACCCTGTCGAACGCCATTACCAACCAAAAAGTAATTTGTAATCGATTGTAAGCCTTTGACAGCCGACTCAGAGTGCATAAAGAGCGAACGAAGAACTCTCGTTATTTTAGAAGAGAAGCCTAAATGCGAAAGCTTGTAGATCAGAGCTTCCCTGTCCACACAGTCGAATGCTGCTTTTAAATCCACAAAAAAGGCATATAATTTTTGTCCTTTTTTCGCAAGCCGGAGCCTAACAAGGTTTGAGAGAGAAAAAATGTGGTCTGCTGTGGAATAGCCTTTCCGGAAACCAGCCTGAGATTCTGAAAGAATACCATTTTCTTTGACAAAACTTTCCATTCTATGGAGGATCAGGGAGGTAAAAATTTTCGCGATAGAGTCGATACACGAGATACCCCTGTAATTTGCTGGATCAGGAAATTTGGCTTTAGAAATGTCGACTTTGAGGGTTTTTACGAAAATTTGGCCTTAGAAATGTCGACTTTGAGGTTTTAGACGAAAATTTGGCTTCAGAAATGTCGACTTTGAGGTTTTTGGACGAAAATTGGGCTCTAGAAATGTTGATTTTGAGGTTTTTGACGAAAAATGTCTCATAAAACTTTGATTACGAGGTTTTTGGACGAAAATTAGGCTTTACAAAATATGTTGATTTTAAGGTTTTTGATGAAAAATAGCCTCAAAATATGTTCAGAAAGAAAAGAAAAACAAAATTTTGGGGGTATATTTATAAAAGGTTTGGTCTAGGGGATGCGCCCGGTGTGCCGAAAACAGCCGACTGCCCCTGGCAATGCATAGTTTTTTCTCTGATTCCTGGAGTTTGAAGGTGTGTGTCCATCCAAATGATCCAACACTGGGCCAGTCTGCCTCTGCACATTTTCAGGCAATTCCTCTCAAGGAAAATGGCTTTTTGATGGAATTTTGACATTCTGAGTGTTGAAATGAGTTTCTGTAACTGAAGATGACTGTTTCTGTCCACACAACACCCTTTGGGCCAGTCTGCCTCTGCACATATGGTCTTGTCGGAAAAGGGTTTGAAAAACGAAACAAATTAATTGCTCAGTTAATGCTTTTTTATATTTCAATACATAATTCACAAAAAAGACTTGGAATTACTTCATTAAATTTGCAGTAAAATTCTTTAAGGTACATAAGAAAAAAAAGAAGAAACACTTTTTTTTTCATAAAGAATATTACGAACTATTCAAACATACGAAAAAAAATAAACAAGAAAAAAAACATTGTATTCATATCTTTGAGATTATTAGAAATTGGTATTAATACTGTATTACATACAAGAAATGCACTTAAGACTCAGAAGAGCTCATTTTTATTCGGTCTCGTCCTCTTCATATAAAATGCGATTCTATTCGAACGATCACATTTATCTACAAACCACAATAGAAAAAAAAAATCACACAAAAAAATAAAAAACATCCATCCACATTCAAAAGGGTCGCCAATGTCATGGTAAACAAAAATTTATATCACCCATTTTTTAAAAAGAACATAATATATAAAATGTCTAACATTTTGAGAGTTTTTAATATTATTTTATTACACTTTTACTCATAAAAGAAAAAAAAAATTAAATTTTGAACTATTTTACACTTGTTATGTTATTATAACGCCCAACGAGAAAGGTTGGCTTATGGTTTTTCTTAAAGGACTTCAACAACCAACGGTAATTGAAGTCGACTACTAACAGGAAAACAAAGGAACTTAAAACAAAATTCCAAAAAATTAAAAAAACGAAAAAATCACTGCTCCAACCACTTTTAGGTACCGGATTTTTTCTTTATGTACCTTAAAAAAATTTACGATTAAATAAAATTTTTTTTTCCTTTCGCAAATCGAGCGGTTCGGAATCAGTCTTTGAGAAAATATCACATTTAAGGGGTTTCTTTATCAATCATTTAAAAAAATGATTTTTTATATATTTTGTCTATTAAAATATATGTTTTTTCATTATTTTTTAAATATAAAAATCTATACTTTTAAGTATAAATCTAAGAATACTCAAAGTTTTTATATAACCGACCTTTCTCTTTTGGAGACCACAAGCGTATTAAAAACGTATTTTTTAATTGTAATCATTAAAAAAATTAATAGCTAAATATCACAGTAGAAGTGTAAATTGAGACTTCTCAAAAACAGGCCATCTTATACGATACAAAAATTCTTAGGGGGCGAAAAATTATTTTCTTTATATAAAAATTTTACTGACCCTTGAACTGATAGATAGGAACTAGAGGGGTTAAAATAAAAATTTGAAACTGTTCCCTTTGCCTTCTGAATATTTTTGAGTGCATTTCAGAACTTGTATTGAATTATTGTTGAACGGCTTGGGGGAGGGCGTACGGGTTGTATTGGGGGACGGGGTGGTGGTGGGGGGAGTAGTAGGTGGGCGGGGGGGCGGAGTAGCATGGGTTAGCGCGGTTCGGGTTGCTTTGGAAGAATTTGTGGTTCACGATGTTTTGAACTTGTTGATCCATATACGGGACGTAGAGGTCTCCGCGGTTACCGTTGTTGTTGTAGCCTCCGCGGTAAACTTGACCGCCGCCGCGTCCTCGCTGGGCTTGGTTCATGTATTTGCGTGGTTGTTGCTGGAAGCCGTTTTGGACCTGAGGGTACTGAACTTGCTGCTGATAACGCGGCATGCTATAGTCGCTCCTGTTCTGCGGAGGCGGGTTCGTCCACGTATTATTCATCGAACCTTGAGGGCTCAATTTCGGCCCATTCATACCCCTTTGGTTGTTATCTTTTCCATTTTTGTTATTCCAACGATTACGACCTAAAAAAAAGTTAAATTTGAACTCATTTTCCTATCTTTTTTACCGTTGAAATTGGATTTCGCAAGATTAGCAAGTTCGATGAGTTTGGGATTGACGATCTGCTCGGCCTCAGTTAAAACGGCGATCAAATCTCTGGCTTGCCTTTGATTGCCAGGAGTGAAGAATGTGTAAGCAGTTCCTGATTGCGAGCATCGTCCAGTTCTTCCAATTCTATGGATGTAATCTTCAGAAGTGTTCGGGTAATCATAATTGATGACGTATTTGACATCTTCAACGTCTAAAAAAGAAAGAACATTTAGTTCCATGAGTTCTTAGTTCAGAACTTCTACAATTTAAGACCGATCATATCCATACATATACGGCTGGAAAGCTCTTTAAAAGAGCTTTTTAACGGTATAAATATCGATAAAATTGGTCAAAAATTGAGGACGTTATGCGCATTTTTGTGTCTGTAAAAAGGGATGTATTACCAAGTCCTCTGGCAGCGACATCAGTGGCGACCAAAATTGGGGATTTCCCGTTGCGGAATTCGGTCAAAACGTAGTCTCTTTCTTGCTGCGATTTGTCACCGTGGATTGCGATCGCTTGCCATCCTTCGTTGCGGATCTGCTTGGTGATGTCGTCGACTTTCTTTTTGGTCTCGACAAAAATGATAGCTTTGAATCCAGGCTCGGTGCCGATTTCGCGAAGCAAAGATGAAAGCTTTTGCTCTTTTTCGTGATCTTCCAATATTTCGACGTACTGGCGAATATTGTGGTTGGCTGCGAGTTCCAACGAGCCGATATTCACTTGGATGTAGTCGGTCAAGAAGTCTTCAGCGAGCGCTTGGACTTCTTTGGGCCAAGTCGCAGACCACATGAGGACTTGTCTGTCGGGGCGAATCTGCTCGATGATTTTGCGAATTTGAGGCTCAAATCCCATATCCAACATACGATCGGCTTCATCAAGCACAAGATATGTGCATCGTTTCAAATTGGTCGTCCCTTTTTCCAAAAAGTCGATCAAACGGCCTGGAGTGGCGATGACGATTTCAACTCCTCTTTCTAAATCGCGAGCTTGCGGTCCTTTGGGTGCTCCACCGAAGATGCACGTGTTGCGAATCAAAGATGGAGAACCGAAATCTTGAGCGACTGTTTGAATCTGCTGAGCGAGCTCGCGGGTCGGAGCTAAAATGAGAGCGATTGGTCCTTCGCCGCGTGACAACCTTTGCTGATGGTTGATGTGGACAGCAGCAGGAAGAATGTATGCGAGCGTCTTTCCTGATCCGGTTTGTGCAATCCCGACTAAATCTCGACCAGACAAGGCAATAGGCCAACCTTGAGCTTGAATAGCCGTCGGCTCAGCAAATCCTTGCCTGACGATTTCAGCCATGAGATAATCCGGGAAGTTTCCTTCGTCGAAATACTGCGATGGAGGTGGAACACGAGTTCCTTTAACGGTGATCTCTTTATTCATCCGGAACATCACGACTTCATCTTCGTTCCTCCTCTGGGCATCCTTATGAGGGTAAAAGTTCTTCTGGAACGGCATCAATGACTTCTCATCCCATTCAGGCTTGTTCAGCAGTTCTCCTGGAATCTTCACTTTTTGACCATCATTAGGCATCTTCTTTTTCAAACCCTGCGGCTGGAAAGGCGGCTTGTTCACATTGAGGTGCGGCTTATGCTGGAAATTGCCGCCAAACTGCATCTGGCCATTTGGATGGCCACCATTAGGATGTCCGTTCTGCTGCTGGTTCCAATAACGCTTGGCACCTCCATATCCATCATTGCCTCCCCTCCACATCCTAAATGAAACAAAAAATTTAGAATTGATTTTGTAATAAAGCCATTACGTCAGGAATGGCCCAGACATAAAAATTACAAAAAACAAAATGGCCGACATGAAACAGGTC
This sequence comes from Orius laevigatus, assembly GCA_018703685.1. Lineage (NCBI taxonomy): Eukaryota > Metazoa > Arthropoda > Insecta > Hemiptera > Anthocoridae > Orius > Orius laevigatus. The sequence goes on from JAGWEN010001093.1 coordinate 23,546, forward strand.
ATCGATCCATGTCATACGTTTTAATTTATAATTTTTCTTTATGAAATAAATCAATTTTTATATGAAAGTATCTTACATGTTATTGGTGAACATGTTGTTGTACATTTTGAAGTCCCTGGGAAATAAAAACGGACGAAACGAAGCGATTTCACTTTTCTATGACTTTTTTTTTTAAATTCGATTTTTTTCGTCCGGATCCCTTATTTTGGTTGATGTCTTTGATCTGCCGTTGGCCAAGACCTGGAAAGATGAAAAGAAAGACGTCATGGGTCGTTTTTTGGTACATTTTTGAGGTTTTTTATATTTTACCTATAGGATCGGCCGAGTAGGAAAAATGGCAGAAAAGGGACTGAAATGGGGAGCGTTCACTTTTTCACTGGCGATGAAATTCTCGATGACCTACGCATGCGCCACAATGGACACGTAGAACTTGATTTTTGCGAAGAAAAAAAAATCAATAAACTCACTTAATTTGAAAAATTGAAAAAACTTTTTTTTTTTTTAATCAAAAGCGAAAAAAATTCAAAACTTTATGCATTTTTAAAAAGTTATTTTGTATTTTTTATTATATAAATTTTGATAATATTTTGAATTATTTTAGACGAGAAAAAATTCTAATATTTTCACAATTAAATCAGCCTTATGGATTGATATATTATAAAATAATATGTAATTTAAGTTAAATTTAAAAAATAAAATAAAAATTACGGAGGGGCTACTTTAAAATTCAATCAAAAATTTAGGTTGTCAGCACTGCTCTGACACTAAGAGTCCGCCCGAATTCAGAGACTTGGCTGATCAAAGAGCTAACAACTTAAAAATTGCTAAAAAACGCATACTTCGGAGCCCCACAAAATACTGTCAAACTGAAAGAAATTTTCCTAAATTGCGGAGGGGCCCCCACCATTTTGTTATGTTGGCACTGTCTATTTCTGCTGATTCTGCAAGTTCTGACAGGCATAACGAACTACCAGGTTATCACGTTTGGATTTCCCAGTTTCCGTGTTTTTCAAGCGATAAAAGCCATTTCTAATATTCGAAATGGCAACTGATGATGTTGACGACGATCTCGAAGAGATTTCTCGAAATCGTGAAAAAGCGTTCAATTTGCTCTGTTCCATGAAAGTCGAAAATGAAGATATTTCAGATTTGCTTAAAATCAAGCAGGAAATCGAAGGCGAGATTTTAAAGTTTGATGGTCGCGTCGATGATGGTATGCTGGTTTAATTGTCTCTTTTTCTTACGATTTTGTAGATTTGGACTCAATGGTGGACGTAAATATGAAAGTGAGAGTCGTCAACGATTGCGAAGAGAAGGGTCGAGAAGTCTATTTTGAAAGTACGTATCTTCATTTTTGAGAATTTTTAGCTAATTTTTTGTTTTAGATCGATCACCACAAAATGATCAGAGTGTCCATTCTGATAAGATTGAGGTTCTCAAAAATGGTGATGCCAACTCGTACGTTTACCCTGATCTGATACGTAACCAGCGGAAACTGATGAATGTTCGCATCTACGACATCACCGTTCCTTTCAAGCGAGTCGAGCAGTTTAAAGCGGAAGTGTTTTTCTCGCTTCTTACTAATTTCGTAAAACAATCGATGAATATAAACTTTATCGAGTTTTTCGACGTGCGATACGAAAATGGAGCGTTTTTCCTCAAGATGCAGACTTTCCGCAACTATCATTGGCTTCGCACTGTCATGTCAAGGGAGTTTGCTTCCTTCAACTTGCGTGCGGAATTAGCCTCCGGGAAGAAAGTCACGCTTATCATTCCTGCCGATACAAGAAGGCACAAAACGTACGAATTGCTCAAAATAATCTACATGTGCTCACAAATTAAAGTTAACTTCTCTCAATGGTTTTTGAAATCCAGCAAGTTCATAAGAGGGAATACTTTCTACAACTTTTATGTTCAAAACATGTCTTTGCATTCACTCTACAGATTGATCAGAAATCTTCGATATTTCGATAAATTAATAACTGTTATAATTTCGCACTAAACGAATACTTTTATCAATTTCTGACCAAACTAAACTATTTCATGTAAATTTAATATTACAATACAATAGTTTGCCTATTTCTCTGTTTGGAATGGACGGTCCGAAAATTCATCACCTCCAATACTCCACCATGGTGAATTAGAGTGTACTACAAAAACCTTCAGGAAAGTAAAAAAAAAATACTTTCAAGGATTTAATTTTTAATTTTAACGGTAACAAATAAAAATTGCGATCCAACAAATATGTTATTACTGCCAATTTTGAATAATTTAAAGTAAATTATTTACAGAGGCTAAAATTGCTCTAATAAAATGTGTTTCTCCAGGTTTAAAGTTCGTCTAAGTATGGGACGTTGGCGATGTTTCCGTATGCGGCTAAAGATTTCTTTCCGCTCACGAATTTTTGAAGAGCCTGAAATAAGTTTGTTAATTTTGGTTGATTTTTAGTTTTGATGTTACCTCTTTGACTTGGCTGGTGGTGACGCTGTCGATTTCGGAGACGAGACTTGAGGCCGCTTTGCCGCCGCCGAGGAGGACCGCTTGATTGGCCAAATCGGTGATCATGCCGTCGGTACTTTCGGATTCGAATAACGCTTGAGTTTTCAACTGAGTTTTGGCCCGTTTGACATCTTCATCGGTGACGTTGAGTGCCTTCATAGCATTGCTGATGGCATCTTTTGAGTTTTCTGGAGTGGTAGCGATTAAAATGCCAAAAAGTCCAGAATCGGAGTATGAAACATTGATGGCTTTTGCTGCGGTCGCTTCAGCGGATTTGGAAACCGCTTTGGAAAGAGGGTCGCTGCCAATTCCACGTTTTACTGATGGGCCTCCACCAATGGCCAAACGAAGGACACCATAGACAAAAGCATTTTTGTCTTTCAATGATACACCTTCGCCTGCGATTACAGTGTACGCTAATGGACTGTTCGCTTCTTCACGAACTTCGCCTCCTTTGTAGCAGCTTTTGCTTGACGAACTTCCACCTGAAATGAACGTTTACAAAGACATGAAATAATGAAAGATCTCACCGTCGCCCGAAAGTTTTAAGGTTTCAGCGAAATGCGAGAGGAGAGGTTGTTCCACTCCAAGGCCGACAATAGCCATCTTGGACGGTTGGAATCGTCCGTTTACAAAATGCTGGATAGTTTCGGATCCGATTTTCTTAAGACGATAATCTTTGGCGTAGATCGAGTTGCCAAGACCGTCCCTGAAGGCGGCCTTGTGGATCAAATCGAGGGCGATCGCTGCTCCAGGACGGGTCGCCAGTTCATACCTTACTCGAGGAATGACCTCACTCAACTCCCACGGTCTGAACTCCTGCCTGACCAGAGCCTGTTTCATTACTTTCAACGCTTTTTCACTAAAAACACAATAAACGATGAGTTTGCGGAATTCTGGACATCACGTACATGTTGTCGCAATCGGCGCTTAAGGTGTAAACTAGAGTTTCGCGGTCAGAAGTCGCACTTAACGTAGCACCCAGTTTGTCGAGGTTTCGGACGATCGAAAATCCGGTCGCTTCTCCAGTGCTGAGTCCGCATGCGGAACGAACGACATGAGAAACCCCAAGGTTGTCAGGGGTTTCATACCTGCTTCCAGCCCTTAAACCAGAAAAACAAAGTTATGAACTAAAAATTGCTAAGGCAGAACTTGAGACTGCGGTGTTAGGTGTACAATGCTGCTATCATCAAGATTGACCCCTCTAGTTTCATATTATAAAGGCAATAGCTACCTCACAGCGACGGCGACCCTGCACAGACCTTTAACCGGCGATGGGGCCGAAGCGATCGCCAAGTTACCAGCGAGCACCTGGTTATCGACTGCAGCCAAGGCATAGGTCCTTTTCTAGAAGAAATTTAATAAGAACACTCCACCATAAAATTTTCCATAAAGTAACTTAAAACTTACCACGAAGCCCCTGACTAAAGGAGAGCTCGGAACTTTCGAGGCCATCATCAAATTTTGAGTTTAAAAAGTTGAAAAGATCGAAATCAGGGCCCGAAACCTATCCTGAAAATTTTACACAGTGTTGCCAACATTGATGAAAAGATCAGCTGGAAAACAGTGTTGCTTGATTCCTCGAAAGAGAACTTAAATTTCCCTTTTTAGCAGTTTTTCAAAATGTTTTCCAAAAACTAATGATAAACTCCAAAATAATTTTAATTTGATCCTTTTAATACAATCAAATCCGTTTTATCAACTGCAACACAAAAGGGAAATTTCTTAACAGGTTGGCCCACCTAAACGGAGAAGTTTTCTCTTGTGTTCGCACACAGTTGGCAACAATGAATTTTCATTGAGGTTACATCGGTCTTAAAAAGTATATTTTTAATGTTTAATTCTCGTGTAATTTTATATTTAATTTCTAGTCGGAACGTTTTATTAAATGAAAAGAACGAAATGCGGTGAAAAGGCGCCATAAGTGGGGAAACTTTTTTTTTTCTTTTTTGAAAACGGTTGTAAACTTTTCGTTTTTTGTACGCCGGTTTTTCGTTTTGTATGGCCTCAATGCAGCCCGCGCAGGTTTATATGGTAAAAATAATTAATTAATGAATTAAATTTAATTATTTGGTTGTTTTTTTGTCTAGAATGCGGTCGAGCCCATGCAGGTGGACGCTCCACCGGAAGATAACGACAATACGGAAGAGGATCCTTATTTAGTCGAGAATCCGACTTTAGTAAGCAAAATGTTCCATCTAGAAGTTAAAGATTTAAGTTTTAAGGTCTTGATCTCGTTCTGAGAAAGTTAAAAATGATGATCTTTCCATTGATATCTTCCTCAAATGATAACTACATTTTGAGGAAGTTATCATTTATCAAATATAAGGAGATTTCTTCTATCTTCTCAACAATCATGCAATTAAATTCCAACAATCATGCCCTTTGATTCAAGCAATCCCCACTTTGATTCCAACAATTCTGCAATTTGATTCCAAGAATTATTCACTTTGATTCCTACAATCATACAATTTGATTTCAACAGTCATGCACTTTGATTCCAACAGTCATGCAATTTGATTTAAACAGTCATGCACTTTAATTCAAACAATCATACAATTTGATTCCAACTGTCATTCACTTTGATTACAACAATCATGTATTGTTTCTCATTCATCATGCATTTTGATTCTAACAATCCTTCAATTTGATTCCAACAATCATACAATTTGATTTCAACAGTCACGCACTTTGATTCCAACAGTCATGCACTTTGATTCAAACAATCATACAATTTGATTCCAACAGTCATGCACTTTGATTACAACAATCAAGAATTTTTCCCATTCATCATGCATTTTGATTACAACAATCCTTCAATTTGGTTCCAACAATCATACAATTTGATTTCAACAGTCATGCACTTTGATTCCAACAGTCATGCACTTTGATTCAAACAATCATACAATTTGATTCCAACAGTCATGCACTTTGATTACAACAATCATGCATTTTTTCCCATTCATCATGCATTTTGATTCCAACAATCATGCACTTTGATTCCAACAATCATGCAATTTGATTCCAACAGTCATTCACTTTGATTACAACAATCCTACTATTTGATTCCAACAGTCATGCACTTTGATTACAACAATCATGCATTTTTTTCCCATTCATCATGCATTTTGATTCCAGCAATCCTTCAATTTGATTCCAACAATCATACAATTTGATTTCAACAGTCATGCACTTTGATTCTAACAGTCATGCACTTTGATTCAAACAATCATACAATTTGATTCCAACAGTCATGCACTTTGATTACAACAATCATGCATTTTTTTCCCATTCATCATGCATTTTGATTCCAACAATCATGCACTTTGATTCCAACAATCATGCAATTTTATTTCAACAGTCATGCACTTTGATATTCGAACAGTCATGCAATTAGATTCAAACACTCATACAATTTGATTCCAACAGTCATGCACTTAGATTACAACAATCATGCATTTTTTTCCCATTCATCATGCATTTTGATTCCAACAATCATGCACTTTGATTCCAACAATCATGCAATTTTATTTCAACAATCATGCAATTTTATTTCAACAGTCATGCACTTTGATATTCCAACAGTCATGCAATTAGATTCAAACAATCATACAATTTGATTCCAACAGTCATGCACTTAGATTACAACAATCATGCATTTTTTCCCATTCATCATGCATTTTGATTCCAACAATCCTTCAATTTGATTCAAACAGTCATGCAATTTGATTCAAACAATCCTGCACTTTGATTTCAACAGTCATGCACTTTGATTCCAACAATCATGCACTTTGATTCCAACAATCATGCATTTCAGATGAAAAATCATGCATTCTATTTACCTACCAATCATGCATTTAAAGATTGCCCATCCTGTGTTTTTTCCATTCATCGTGCATTTTGATTTGCAACAATCATGCAGTTTGATTTTAACAGTCATGCACTTTGATATTCCAACAGTCATGCAATTAGATTCAAACAATCATACAATTTGATTCCAACAGTCATGCACTTAGATTACAACAATCATGCATTTTTTCCCATTCATCATGCATTTTGATTCCAACAATCCTTCAATTTGATTCAAACAGTCATGCACTTTGATTCAAACAATCCTACAATTTGATTTCAACAGTCATGCACTTTGATTCCAACAATCATGCACTTTGATTCCAACAATCATGCATTTCAAAATGAAAAATCATGCATTCTAATTTACCTACCAATCATGCATTTAAAGATTGCCCATCCTGTGTTTTTTCCATTCATCGTGCATTTTGATTTGCAACAATCATGCAGTTTGATTTTAACAGTCATGCAATTTGATTCCAACAGTCATGCACTTTGATTACAACAATCATGCATTTTTTCCCATTCACCATGCATTTCAATTCCAACATTCATTCAATTTTATTTTAACAATCATACAATTTGATTTCAACAGTCATGCACATTGATTTCAACAATCATGCACTTTAATTCTAACAATCATGCATTTTTGATTCCAAATATCATACAATTTGATTTCAACAGTCATACAACTTGATTTCAACAGTCATGCACTTTAATTCTAACAATCATGCATTTTTGATTCCAAATATCATACAATTTGATTTCAACAGTCATACAATTTGATTTCAACAGTCATGCACTTTAATTCTAACAATCATGCATTTTTGATTCCAAATATCATACAATTTGAATTCAACAGTCATGCACTTTGATTCAAACAATCCTACAATTTGATTCCAACAGTCATACAATTTGATTCCAACAGTCATACAATTTGATTCCAACAGTCATACAATTTGATTTCAACAGTCATGCACTTTGATTACAACAATCATGCATTTTTTCCCATTCGCCATGCATTTCAATTCCAACATTCATTCAATTTGATTTTAACAGTCATACAATTCGATTCCTACAATCATGCACTTTGATTACAACAATCATGAACGTCGATTCCAATAATCATGCAATTTGATTCCAACAATCATGCATTTAGGTATAATCATGCTTTTAGGTATCATCATGCAATTCAAAAGGAACAATCATGCATTTAAAGATGGCCCATCATGATGTTTTGTTTATTCAACATGCATTTTGATTGCAATAATCATGCACTTTGATTCTAACAATCATACACTTTGATCACAACAATCATGCAATTTTATTCCAACAATCATACAATTTGATTCCAACAATCATGCACTTTGATAACATCAATCATGCACGTCGATTCCAACAATCATGCAATTTGATTCCAACAATCATGCAATTTTATTCCAACAATCATGCCTTTGAGATGCACATCATGATGTTTTGTTTATTCACATCATGCATTTTGATTCCAACAATCATGCACTTTGATTCTAACAATCATACACTTTGATCACAACAATCATGCATTTTGATTCCAACAATCATACAATTTGATTCCAACAATCATGCACTTTGATCACATCAATCATGCACTCGATTCCAACAATCATGCAATTTGATTCCAACAATCATGCAATTTGATTCCAACAATCATGCAATTTGATTCCAACAATCATGCAATTTGATTCCAACAATCATGCAATTTTATTCCAACAATCATGCCTTTGAAGATGGCCCATCATGATGTTTTGTTTATTCACCATGCATTTTGATTGCAATAATCATGCACTTTGATTCTAACAATCATACACTTTGATCACAACAATCATGCAATTTTATTCCAACAATCATACAATTTGATTCCAACAATCATGCACTTTGATAACATCAATCATGCACGTCGATTCCAACAATCATGCAATTTGATTCCAACAATCATGCAATTTGATTCCAACAATCATGCAATTTGATTCCAACAATCATGCAATTTGATTCCAACAATCATGCAATTTGATTCCAACAATCATGCAATTTTATTCCAACAATCATGCCTTTGAAGATGGCCCATCATGATGTTTTGTTTATTCACCATGCATTTTGATTGCAATAATCATGCACTTTGATTCTAACAATCATACACTTTGATCACAACAATCATGCAATTTGATTCCAACAATCATACAATTTGATTCCAACAATCATGCACTTTGATAACAACAATCATGCACTTTCATAACAACAATCATGCACGTCGATTCCAACAATCATTCAATTTTATTCCAACAATCATGCAATTTTATTCAAATAATCATGCAATTTTATTCCAACAATCATGGAATTAGGTTCCAACAATCATGCCTTTAAAGATGGCCCATCATGCGTTTTTTTTTTCATTCATCATGCATCTTGATTGCAATAATCATGCACTTTGATTGTAACAATCATGCTCTTTGATTCCAACAACCATACAATTTGATTCTAATAATCATGCACTTTGATTCCAACAATCATGCATTTTTAGCGGATTTTTATCATATGAACTAGGTAAATCTGTTATCATCATTCATTTCTAAAGGAACAATCATGCATTTTATTTGCCAATCAATAATCATGCATTTCAAGATTGCCCATCATGCATTTCTTTGTAACCCTTCATGCATTTGGCTACAACAATCATGCATTTTGACGATTTCTGTTATCATGCATCACCATCCATACCATAACCATACCAATCATGCATTCTAAACCTACCAATCAAATTTAGGTCTGTCAAGGCTGAAATGGCTTTAAATGACCGAAAACAAACCTACCAATCACGTAGTAAATTTCCCATTATTCATTTCTACAACTGTTGAATTTTGATAGCAACAATCATGCATTACCAACAGGGGCGGATCGGCCATTTTCGGCCCACCGGGCGCATCCCCTAGACCGGCCCTCCCCCCCCCCAAATATCCCCCAAAAATTTAGTTTTTCTTTCTCTTTCTGAACATATTTTAACGCTGTTTTTCATCAAAAACCTTAAAATCGACATTATAAGAGCCAATTTTTCTTTAAAAATCCTCAAAATCAAAGTTTTAAGAGCCTTTTTTCATCAAAAACCTTAAAATTGACATTTTAAGAGCGAATTTTTCTTCGAAATCAACATTTGTAAAGCTTAATTTTCGTCTAAAAACCTCAAAATCAAAGTTTCAAGAGCCCAATTTTCGTCCATAAACCTCAAAATAAAAGTTTTAAAAGCCTTTTTTCGTCGAAAATCTCAAAATCAAGGTTTTAATACCAAATCTTCAAAAACCTTAAAATTGGCATTTTAAGAGCCAATTTTTCTTCAAAAACCTCAAAATCAACATTAGTAAAGCCCAATTTTTGTCCAAAAGCCTCAAAATCAAAGTTTTAAGAAATTTTCGTCAAAAACCTCAAAGTCAACATTTCTAAAGACAAATTTCCGTTAAAACCTTAAATCAACTTCATTTTTTGTCAGAAACCCCAAAATAATGGTGGCCAATTTTTGTTTAAAAAAAAACTCAGAATCAGCGTTTAAAGTGCAATTTCCGTGTTTTCAGGTATTTTACTTATTGAATAGCCCAGCTATACTCGATTTCGAAGTTTTTCGACGACAAATTAACTCTTAGAACCTCGATTTCGAAGTTTTTCGACGAAAAATTAACTCTTAGAACCCCAATTTTGAAGTTTTTCGACGAAAAATTAACTCTTTAAAACCTCGATTTCGAAGTTTTTTGACGAAAAATTAACTCTTAAAACCTCGATTTCCCCTAAAATACCTAAAATGTTTCAGTACCTCGAATTTTTTCCTCTTTCAGCTTTTTTTTGCTCCTATTTTAGTTTAAAAAAAAAATTGGCCCTCGAGGGCAGCGGCCCACCGAGCGATCGCTCGGTAGCCCGGCGACCCGATCCGCCCCTGATTACCAATCATGCGATGGTTATATCATGATATAATTATTATCTTGATGAACCCTCTTAAACAACCCCATACCCTTGAAATATCACGATGATCCTTTTAAACAGAATAAAATGTATGCTTCCTCAGCAGTTGTTTAACTTATTGATGTTTTTCAGGATTTAGAAGTATACGGCAACAGTTATACAGGACTAGCACGACTCTACAGGCTGATGTATATCGCCGATCATTGCCCGTCTTTACGAATCGAAGCTTTAAAAATGGCGATATCGTACGTCATGAATACTTATAACGTCAACTTATATCAGCTACTCCATAAGAAACTACAGCAATGTGTCGCGTAAGTTGTTTTTTTATTCGTTGTTGTCGTTATTTGTCTTTTTAGGTCGATGTCGTTGCCCGATGTGGCTGGAGGAGGGCCTTTGGACGTTCCAACTTTGGATGCCTTATGGGTCGACAATAAAGCGAAAAAAGCAGCGTTGAAGCTTGAAAAACTCGATTCCGATTTGAAGAATTATAAAAGCAATTCGATCAAAGAAAGCATCCGGCGCGGAAATGACGATTTGGGCGACCACCATCTTGACTCGGGCGATCTAAGCAATGCTTTGAAATGCTACTCAAGGGCCAGAGATTACTGCACTTCGGGAAAACATGTTGTCAATATGTGTCTCAATGTTATCAAAGTATGATTTCATGATTTCCATTTTGTGTTTATAAATTGAAGCTTTTTAGGTGAGCGTTTACTTACAAAATTGGTCTCATGTTTTGAGCTACGTGAACAAAGCGGAGTCGACACCTGATTTTTCGGACTCGCAGAATAAAGAGAGCAACCAGACGATTATCGGTAAACTCAAATGCGCTGCGGGTCTTGCTGAATTGGCGACGAAAAAGTACAAATTGGCAGCGAAGCAGTTTCTCCAAGCGAACCTCGACTTTTCAGATTTCCCCGACTTGCTTTCCCCCAACAATATAGCGGTTTATGGTGGACTCTGTGCTTTGGCGACATTCGATCGCGCGGATCTTCAAAAACATGTCATTTTCAGCTCATCGTTTAAACTATTTTTAGAACTCGAACCTCAACTTAGGGACATCATCTTTAAATTTTACGAGTCGAAATATGCCACCTGTTTAAAACTTTTGGACGATATCAAGGATAATCTTTATCTTGATATGTATTTAGCGCCTCATGTCAATACTTTGTACTCACAAATTAGAAATCGTGCCCTTATTCAGTATTTCAGGTATGTATTCTTTTTTCTTTTTTTTAAAGCGGATTTCCGGAGGAAAGCAGGCTATTGGGGCCGGCCTCACGGCGGCTTTCGGCTTAGAGGCTTATATATTCGTGATTAGGACGATCTCCTGATCAGGGGCGGACTGGCCCGGGGGGGGGGTGGACAGAACCCACCCGCGCCCCCCTGTGAATACATAGAGGCGGCCCTTGGTCGGTTTTAACCGTTATTTTTGCTCAGTGGCTCCCAAACTGGGGGGCGTAAGCTGTGGGAAAGCTCAAGATTTTTTTTTTTTTTTGTATGTGCAAATATCCCCAAAAATTCGTCAAAAACCTCAAAATCAACATTTTTAAAGCCTAATTTTGGTCAAAAAACTTGGAAATCAACATTTCTGAAGCCTAATTTTCGTCCAAAAACCTTGAAATCAACATTTAAAAAGCCAGATTTTCGTCAAAAACCTCAAAATCAACATTTTTAAAGCCTAATTTTGGTCAAAAAAAAACTTCGAAATCAACATTTCTGAAGCCTAAATTTCGTCCAAAAACCTTGAAATCAACATTTAAAAAGCCAGATTTTCGTCAAAAACCTCAAAATCGACATTTTTAAAGCCTAATTTTGGTCAAAAAAAAACTTCGAAATCAACATTTCTGAAGCCTAAATTTCGTCCAAACACCTCAAAATCAACATTTAAAAAGCCAAATTTTCGTAAAAAACCTCAAAATCAACATTTTTAAAGATTAATTTTGGACACAAAACCTCGAAATCAACATTTCTGAAGCCTAATTTTCGTCCAAAAACCTCGAAATCAACATTTAAAAAGCCAAATTTTCGTCAAAAACCTCAAAATCAACATTTTTAAAGCTTAATTTTGGACACAAAATCTTGAAATCAACATTTCTGAAGCCTAATTTTGGTCAAAAAACCTCGAAATCAACATTTATGATGCCTAATTTTCGTCCAAAAACCTCAAAATCAACATTTTTAAAGCTTAATTTTGGACACAAAACCTCGAAATCAACTTTTATGAAGCCTAATTTTCGTCCAAAAACCTTAAAACAACATTAAAAAAGCCTAATTTTCGTCAAAAAACCTCAAAATCAACATTAAAAAAGCCTAATTTTGGTCAAAAACCTCAAAATCAACATTCATAAAGCCAAATTTTCGTCAAAAACCTCGAAATCAACATTTATAATTGCCTAATTTTCGTCAAAAAAACCTCAAAATCAACTTTAACTTGACCATTTTTCGTCAAAAGCCTCCAAATCATGGTTGTAAGACCAATTTTTGTCAAAAAATCTCAAAATTACGTTTTAAGTGCAATTTCTTTTGTCAAAATCAACATTTAAAAAGCCTAATTTTGGTCAAAAAACCTCGAAATCTACATTTATGATGCCTAAATTTCGTCCAATAACCTCAAAATCAACTTTAAATTGCCAATTTTTTGTCAATAACCTCAAAATGATGATTATAAGTGCAAATATTTTTTTCAAAAAAAATGTCAAAATCAACGTTTTAAGTGCAATTTTTTTTGTCAAAAACCTCAAAATCAACATTTTTAAAGCTTAATTTTGGACACAAAACCTCGAAATCAATATTTATAAAGCCTAATTTTCGTCCAATAACCTTAAAATCAACATTAAAAAAGCCTAATTTTGGTCAAAAAACCTCGAAATCAACATAAAAAAAGCTAAATTTTCGTCAAAAAAAAATCTCAAAATCAACATTTTTAAAGCCTAATTTTCGTCCAAAAACCTCAAAATCAACTTTAACTTGACCATTTTTCGTCAAAAGCCTCCAAATCATGGTTGTAAGACCAATTTTTGTCAAAAAATCTCAAAATCTACGTTTTAAGTGCAATTTCTTTTGTAAAAAACCTCAAAATCAACATTTAAAAAGCCTAATTTTGGTCAAAAAACCTCAAAATCAACATAAAAAAGCTAAATTTTCGTCAAAAAAAAACCCTCAAAATCAACATTTATAAAGCCTAATTTTCGTCCAAAAACCTCAAAATCAACATTTATAATTGCCTAATTTTCGTAAAAAAAAACCCTCAAAATCAACTTTAACTTGACCAATTTTCGTCAAAAAATCTCTAAATCTACGTTTTAAGTGCAATTTCTTTTGTCAAAATCAACATTTAAAAAGCCTAATTTTGGTCAAAAAACCTCGAAATCAACATTTATGATGCCTAAATTTCGTCCAATAACCTCAAAATCAACTTTAAATTGCCAATTTTTTGTCAATAACCTCAAAATGATGATTATAAGTGCAAATATTTTTTTCAAAAAAAATGTCAAAATCAACGTTTTAAGTGCAATTTTTTTTGTCAAAAACCTCAAAATCAACATTTTTAAAGCCTAATTTTGGACACAAAACCTCGAAATCAATATTTATAAAGCCTAATTTTCGTCCAATAACCTTAAAATCAACATTAAGAAAGCCTAATTTTGGTCAAAAAACCTCGAAATCAACATAAAAAAAAGCTAAATTTTCGTCAAAAAAAACCCTCAAAATCAACATTTATAAAGCCTAATTTTCGTCCAAAAACCTCAAAATCAACATTAAAAAAGCCTAATTTTGGTCAAAAACCTCAAAATCAACATTTATAATTGCCTAATTTTCGTAAAAATTACCTCAAAATCAACTTTAACTTGACCATTTTTCGTCAAAAGCCTCCAAATCATGGTTGTAAGACCAATTTTTGTCAAAAAATCTCAAAATCTACGTTTTAAGTGCAATTTCTTTTGTAAAAAACCTCAAAATCAACATTTAAAAAGCCTAATTTTGGTCAAAAAACCTCAAAATCAACATAAAAAAGCTAAATTTTCGTCAAAAAAAACCCCTCAAAATCAACATTTATAAAGCCTAATTTTCGTCCAAAAACCTCAAAATCAACATTTATAATTGCCTAATTTTCGTCAAAAAAAAACCCTCAAAATCAACTTTAACTGACCAATTTTTCGTCAAAAATCTCTAAATCTACGTTTTAAGTGCAATTTCTTTTGTCAAAATCAACATTTAAAAAGCCTAATTTTGGTCAAAAAACCTCGAAATCAACATTTATGATGCCTAAATTTCGTCCAATAACCTCAAAGTCAACTTTAAGACAATTTTTTTGTCAATAACCTCAAAATCATGATTATAAGAGCAAATATTTTTGTCAAAAAAATGTCAAAATCAACGTTTTAAGTGCAATTTTTTTTGTCAAAAACCTCAAAATCAACATTTTAAAACCCAAATTTGGGAACCTCTGTTTTTGCCTAATATATTTTTCTAAAAGGCAATTTTCTGTTAAAATTTTTTAGGGACTCTCCTGAGAGACTAGGACATCAAGGCAAACTAGGCGGGGGGGGGGTGGACTAGGACATCAAAGATAGGCTTAGGGAAGCAGGGGCGGACTGGGACCTTAGGGTGTGGGTGGGTTTTCAGTTAAGGGGGCGCCGGGGGGCAAAAATTTTAACAGAAAATTGGCTTTTAGAAAAAAATATTAGGCAAAAACATAGGTTCCCAAATTTGGGTTTTAAAATGTTAATTTTGAGGTCTTTGACAAAAAAAACTTGCACTTAAAACGTTGATTTTGAGATTTTTTGACAAAAATATTTGCTCTTATAATCATAATTTTGAGGTTATGACAAAAAATTGTCAATTTAAAGTTGATTTTGAGGTTATTGGACGAAATTTAGGCATCATAAATGTTGATTTCGAGGTTTTTGGACGAAAATTATGCATCTTAAATGTTTATTTCGAGGTTTTTTGACCAAAATTAGGCTTTTTAAATGTTGATTTTGACAAAAGAAATTGCACTTAAAACGTAGATTTTGAGATTTTTTGACAAAAATTGGTCTTACAACCATGATTTGGAGGCTTTTGACGAAAAATGGTCAAGTTAAAGTTGATTTTGAGGTTTTTGGACGAAAATTAGGCATCTTAATGTTGATTTTGAGGGGGTTTTTTTTGACGAAAATTTAGCTTTTTTTATGTTGATTTTGAGGTTTTTGGACAAAATTAGGCATCATAAATGTTGATTTCGAGGTTTTTTGACCAAAATTAGGCTTTTTGAATGTTGAGTTTGAGGTTTTTGGACAAAAATTAGGCTTTATAAATGTTGATTTCGAGGTTTTGTGACCAAAATTAAGTTTTATAAATGTTGATTTTGAGGTTTTTGACGAAAATTTGGCTTTTTAAATGTCGATTTCGAGGTTTTTGGACGAAAATTAGGCTTCAGAAATGTTGATTTCCAAGTTTTTTGACCAAAATTAGGCTTTCAAAATGTTGATTTTGAGGTTTTTGACGAATTTTTGGGGATATTTGCACGCACAAAAAAAAAAAATCTTGAGCTTTCCGACACCCCCTGTTGACAGCTTACGCCCCCCAGTTTGGGAGCCGTAACTGGGCAAAAATAACGCTTAAAAAAAAAAAACTGAACTGGGGGGAGCGCCGCCTCTATGTATTCACGGGGGGCGCGGGTGGGTTCTGTCCACGGGCCAGTCCGCCCCTGTAGGGAAGGCCTTTCCGTAGGAAATCCGCTGCTTCTCGAGGCTTTTTCTTGATTTCTAATCGATTTTTCAGTCCTTATCAATCGGCCGAAATGGGCAAGATGGCTAGAGCGTTCAATACGACGGTTTCCGCTCTCGAAGATGAGCTCATGCAGCTCATTTTGGACGGTCAGATTCAAGCGAGGATTGACTCGCACAATAAAATATTGTACGCGAAAGACATGGATCAGAGAAGCGGGACATTCGAGAAAGCGCTCGCTATGGGCCGAGAGTCCCAAAGACGGACAAGAATGCTCATTTTAAGGGCCGCATTACTTAAAGCTCACATCTCTGTCAAGGTACCATTCCATCTCATATTTTCCATTTTTGATTCCGATATTCCAGATACCGCAGAGAGAAGCTGGTCAAGGTGCCGGAGAAATGACCGTCGCACCTGCAAGTTCTAGACCATAACATCCATTCGTGTAATAAACAATGTAAATTACCTTCGCACATTTTTTTTTTCCGGACTAAAAGATATTTTAAATTATTAGTAGGTATTATTTAAAAGTTTAACCATTTTGTCTTACTTTATTAAAAAATTTTCGTTCATTTTGGCTTTCTTTTAAACAAGATAATAAGGATGTAAATAAAAATTTTGTAATATAAAATTTGTCTTATTTAATAAAATTAGTGTGCCACTTTCCAGGAGTTGTATTTCTATGAGAAAGGTACAAGGTAGGCCTTGCTAAGCATAACTCAAAGGTGCTGGCAGTTGGCACCCCTGGGCATAAGGTATAGGTACTTGGCAGCAGGGGCGGACTGGCCCGGGGGGGGGGGGGTGGACAGAACCCCGAGAATACATAGAGGCGGCGCAGCAGGGTCAGGTTTTTTTTTTTAAGCGTTATTTTGGTCAATGGCCCCCAAACTGGAGGGGCCCCCCTAGGGGGGCGTAAGCTCTCCCCAGGGGGGTGTGGGAAAGCTCAAGATTTTTTTTTTCTGTGCAAATATCCCCAAAAATTCAATAAAATCTTCAAATCAACATTTGTAAAGCCTAATTTTCGTCAAAAAAAAAGTAAAAACCTCGGAATCAACCTGTGTGAATCCTAATTTTCGTCAAAAATCCTCAAAATCAACATTTAAAAGCCAAATTTTCGTCAACAACCTCAAAATCAACATTTGTAAAGCCTAATTTTCGTCAAAAAACCTCAAACTCAACAATTATGAAGCCTAATTTTTGTCCAAAAACCTCAAAATCAACATTTAAAAAGCCTAATTTTCGTCAAAAACCTCGAAATCAACAAGCCAAATTTTCGTCAAAAACCTCAAAATCAACATTTTAAAGCAAAATTTTCGTCAAAAA
>JAGWEN010001094.1:0-40840 GCA_018703685.1 Orius laevigatus
GTTTCCGCAATTGTCGGTAGTGGTTCTCATTTTTTAGCTTTGTTTTGTTTTTAACTATTTTGGCTATCTAAAAATGCTCAGCATTAAAAATAATTGGTAGGGCGTTTGTTTTTCTTATTTAACTGTTATAATCGTGAGTACAAAACAATCAATCACCCTTTAATGGACAAATTACTTATTCCATTTCATAAATAACCATCTGACTCCTTGTGTAACCTTTCATAATACAATTAGTGTTTGATTTTATGTTTTTCTTGTTTTTCATTATAGTTATATAATAATTTAAAATTGGATATCTTTTGCTGTCAATTTTGTAAAATCGTTTTGTGGCGTAATATTTTTTACTTTTATAAACCGCTATAATGTTTTTTGTGTCATTCTGTTCCTGCAACATCCCCGATTTTGCAATGTTAGATATAAAATCTTAAATCATTGTTCTAATAATAAAATTGTTCTAATAAATCATCACCAAACACACTTCTAACGGATTTATTCGTGCTTTGTCTAATTTACCATCGGAATAATTCTCTCCACCATAGTAATTGGCTAGTGAATGATAATCTCGCTCAGAGTAAAATAATATATAACTTTGTGTTATACAATATAATCAATTTAATTGCTTTTTAACATCCATCGTTTTACCGCTCCCCGTTAAACTAAACACAACACATTGCTACTGATTACGAAAACTAATCATCTTCATTTTGTATATTTTCCTTTCTATTATCATATCAATATCTTAAAATTTATATTCATAGGGTAGTATATTTCCAATCTTTTCTTTGCCTCGTTTCTAAATTTTTGTACTAATTCCACATCGCAAGTCATTGGTGGCAAATATTTTCATTTCGTTTTTTAAATTCTTTAATATTTTTAAAACTTGATAATTTATTTATATTTTCTTCAATATCACTAATTTTTTCATCGTTATTCGAATTGTCTATTTTTTTAAACTGCTTATCGTATTTATAATTTTTGGCATTTTTTACTCCTTTTTATTACTTATCTATCACAAATATCACAATGTGATATAATAATAAAAATAATAATTTAAAATTTATTACTATTTTCCCGCGAAAATAACACTCAATGCGTTACAGACAACAACCAGCAAAACAGCAATGAAAAAACTCTTATAAAATAAGGGTTTTATAATAATGATATACATCAAAATATCCTTGCAATAGGGAAAAAGAAAGGAATAAATAAATGAAACAACTACTAAGTATCTTGGGTATTTTATTTTTCCCCTTTACTGTATTACCTTTTTAGTAAAGAATTATTTGGTTAAATCTTTATAATTAAAATTTATGAAGTATTAGTACTAGTATAATGAAAAATACTATTGTCCAACTATAGAATTCATTTTTAATAGTATAACAATTTGAGTTTGCTTAATGCTATAATTTTATTTGTTTTATTTAACCATTAAAGAAATTTATGAAAACACTCTCTAAATATTTAAAAATGAAAATAACTGTAATAATTTCTTATTTTTCTTTATCTTTTTCTAAAAATTTTTTAACATTTTCATTATGTTTTTTATACATTTCTTCGACTTTTTTAAAATTTTCATCTTCATTATCTGTTGACCAATATTGCTCTTGGACAATTTCTTTTGAACCTTTTAAAAAACAATTATCACAAAAATAATTATCTAAAAAATATGGTATTGATTTAGATTCATATTTTTTATGACATCTTTTGACAGTTATACATTTTAATATCAACTCCTCATTTTTTTATTAAATCATAATAAATCAATTATAACTTAGTTTATAGTTATTTTGAGAGTTTTAACCACTCCTTAATTGTTTTTCCAAATAGTTAGGCGGTGGTTTAATGGAATTGTTACAAATCATTTGTGACATTCTTAAAATAATCACGCTACTATTGCAAATTATTTACATAATTAAAAAATTATCCGAATAGGATAATTTAGATCAATAGTGGAGTGGTTAACTCTCACTTTTTTTGTTTTCCAAATTAATATTATCATATTTTATGACAAATAACGACAAATCACTTTATTTATTTGTTTCATATGTTTATCGTCTTAGTTATGTGTCAGATTTGTTGTTGTTTCGTTTTATCGTCTTTGTCGATAGTTATTGATTTGTATTATTTATATTAATAGATTGTTGTTTTGATATAGTACAGAATAGTTTTGAAATTATATTGGAAGAAAAGGATAATAAATAGGTGCTTTGCGAAACACACGATATGATAAGACCATATCTTGTTGTTGTATTTGTTGTCTTGCTACTCGTTGGTTTTATGCAAGCTCTGTGCTTGTTGATAGGGGAGTGAGACTCCTAGGGATTAGTCTAATTTCTATTCGCTTAATAACTGGATGACTTCTTCATCTGATACTTCTGGTGGAACCCACTTGTTTTTTTCATAGTGTGTGTTATACTCATCTACAAGAGAATTATTTTCTCTTGCTTGGTTTTTATGGGAGTTAGCAGAATTTTTGGCTTTGATTGAAGCTTGAAATTCTGCTTTTTGTTTGGCCATTGCTTGTAGTTCAGTTTGATATTTTGCGTCAACTGACGCTAAAAATTCTTCGCGGTTTTTAAACTTACGAAGGCGAGGTTCGACTGCTTGTCATTTTTCAAATTGACGGCGCAGCGTATTTAAGTGATGGAATTTATACATATTTGTTTTTATCATCGCGTCATATCCTGTCGCTTTAATGCTTGTTCCATCGGGATAATAAATATGAGTTTGACCAAAAACACGAACACCAACATTAAACCAATTAGGGCTTGTTTTTGTGACGTGGATGTCTTTTTTTGCCACACTGATAAAGTTATCTCCAACCCGCACCTTATTTGATAACAGTGTATGTTTATAGATATCTGATTTATGGACAAAAAAGTTACACATGTGTTTTTGTTCATCTAACTGATTAAATACTTTAAACTGTACCACCACGCGTAGGCAACAAGTGATAATTGACTTGTTCAGATTGTTGATTAAATTTTCCATAATTTATGTTTCCTTTCATTAATGTTTTAATGTTTTTACTGCTTCAATAGGGAGCATTAATCAAGGTTTATATATATTAAAATTTGCTTTGCAATATCATAAAAAATAACTTGTTTCATCAGAACATATTTTTTTATATGCTGAATGTGTTCGCTTGCAATTAATGCAACATATAATATAAGTATCTTTTTCAAATTTCATAATATATATGCTCGTTTCTGCGGTTTTGAACGTTTTTTAACCCTTTATCAGCGTTGATATTTTCCAAAATGTAGAATCTCATATTCTTTTTGGTTATTTAAACGCTAATGTAGTCTAATATAAACTTAATTTTTTGTTATTTTGATATATTAAATAAAAAATAGGTAGATGACTTTTTTTCATTCTACCTATACACAAAAATTAAAAAATGTTATAATTTAATCAAGAACCACCACAAATGTGCGGTTCAGACAAATTATATTAGACCCTAATTAAGTGGTTTGTGAGACCGCTTAATAGGTGTATAGAAGAATGACCTGTCAGTCATTTTCTTTTTATTTAGTTGTTATAATTCTATCACAAATGTGCGGATAAAATATTTTTTTATCACTCCTTTTCGAAAACAAATAAAAAGGGAAATAACAGAGCGCTATTTCCACAAACAAAATTATAATAATTGATACAACACATTCTAAGTTAAATAAAAGATGTTAAAATTGTCAGTGGAAACACAGTTAGTTCAAAATTTGTTGTGTTTCCGTTTTTTAATTGTCAATAGCAATCTAGTTGCTAACAAATTTATTATATAGCAAATTTAAAAAATATTCAAATATTTTGTTAAAAAATAAAACCACCTTATTTTACTAAGGTGGTTTTATTTAAACCTAAATTAAAGGTGATGTATTTTATATACATCGTGATTAATATAACATATTTTAATTGATAATGTTAAATTCTCTAACACTGTATTCAAGTTCGTTAGTGTTTTTGTTATTCTTGTGAAGATATTTAATTTCAATTGTATTACTTTCTTTGAATACTTTGTTTAAATTATCGGCAGTTTCGTTTCAAGTAACACATTTAATGTTTTGTCCATCATCATTTACATAAAATGAGAATAAATTGCGTTGAATATTGTTTTTGTCAGTAATTGTTTTAAACATTGCTTTATCAGAGAAAATAATATCTACTTCTTTTGTAAGTAAATTATTGTTTTGAAAATTTCTGTACATATAAAAAATTCCTTTCATTAATTAAAGTATTTTATAAATAATAATTTTTAAACTAATAAAAGAAATTAATAGCATAATAGATTAAATAAAATAAATACTTTATTTAATTTTAACACAGTTACAACAAGAAACACAAAAAGAACAATTATTACATTTATAACAATTTAAAAGGAATTGTTCCATTTGTTTTCAATCACCATGTCCTATTTCATATTGGTTGCTACATTCTGGGCAAGTAAATTGTCCTAATTTTGTCATTTTTACTCTTTTCTATTCTAGATATAATTTTTCATCAGTTGTAATTTTGTTTTGCATTTGAATAAAATTATATAAGATTTGTTCGCGACTTAATATTATACTTTTAATATCATGTATTGTTTCATTGGGTTTAAATTGTAAAAAATCTCAAAAGTTATCAAAAGTAGTTAAATAAGGTTTGTTGCGTTGGGAAATAATAACAGCGCTCCCAAAAGGAAGAGTTGCTAATTCTTCGGCACTCATAACCTCACGCTTGGTTTTATTTTTTGATAAAGCAACCCCTCCAAGCATATTGTTTTGTTTGGCAAAACTTTCGCTTGTTGATTGAACGGTGATTTCGGTGTATCCCATTTCACGAGCGATTGTTTCGCGGGTTTCGCTGTTTCCGCTCATTAAATAGTATTTGTATGTGATGTTAGCAAGAATATTGTTTCTTGTGGCGATATTGTATTTTTCGTCAAGTTGGGCGATTGACTGAACCACAAGCATAAAATGAATATTACGACCGCTAGCAACACTTATCATTTGATTAATTACGGGTATTTTAGGAAAATTACCGAATTCATCTAAAATATAGTAAATTGGTCGTTGATATTTTGTAATATTGCTTTTATCAAGATCATTAATTAATTTGCTATAAGTTTCGGTAATAAATAAAGAAATAAAGTCGTAGGTGCTTTTTTCTTCATCAGGAAAAATGATAAAAATTGCTTGTGGAATAGTGTTGTCAAATTTAATTGTTGTTTTTGCAGTAATGTTTTTAATTTTTGACTGTGCAAAAACAATTAAGGAACTCGTTAACTGTTGAATAATTCCTTCTGTTTTTTTTGTGCCCCACGAATAGTAGACCCGCAGACTTCAATTACCCGACTAAGATAATTTAATTCTTTACTTTTTGTTTCAATACTATCTAAATAATTATTTAAGTTTTCATAAGTCGTACTATCTAAGTTGTATTGAATGCTGGAAAAATTAAATTTATCTAGGGTTATATTGTTGTCTCATTCGGATTGTTCTAACATTGCTAAAATTATTCCTTCTATTTTTTTAGCACCATTACTTCAAATACTGTCGTTGCTTTGTGGAATTATCATATCAATAATTTTAACAATTTTATCTTGGGCTTGATTGCGCACACTTTCAAGGTTAATATTTGTTTTTTGATTAGGGTTTCTAACTTCTCATTGGTGTCAAACTTCTTCTAGCGGATTTCAAAAGTCGCTATTTTTACTCCGCAAATCTAATTTAAAAATTTGATAGCCTAGTGCTTTTAAATTTGCACTATGTAGGTTATAAAGTTCTCCTTTTGGGTCGGTGATTATCATTGCTGGTTGAATGCTACTTTTAGGGAAAGTTTGGATTTGTGGATTAATAATAAGTGATGTTTTACCACTTCGAGTTGAATCAATTAAAAGGCTATGCCCAGTATCTTTGGTAATTTTATATTCTAAAATACTATTATTTTGTTTTAATTTACTATTAACAATAAAACCAATATCTTTGGTATTTTCGTTGTTAGAAATAAGTATATCATTTTTGTTTCATGACATTGTTGTAAAAATATTGTTGCTTTCTTTTTCAGTCATTAATCTACCACTAGCTAGTTGATTAGATAATTTTTTACTTTTTCGATTATTACAAATTATAGCTTCTGCTCAACCAATTCCACCCAAAATATTAGTAAAAACAAATCGAACGCCACTAGATTTTTTGGTAATAATTTTGGGTGTATCTTGTTCAGTTTGATTATTTCGCTCCATTATTTTTCAACTCCTTTTTGCCATTTATTTGCATTAAAATAGGGTTTGTTGTTACTTAAAATATTTCAATGCAGCACAGACGCTCTTTTTTATTTATCAGTTGGGGGTTTCCCAAAGTTTCATCCTTTTACGGCACTATCCTTAATATAATTACCAAGACCGCTAGCAACATTTTTAAAACCCTGCCCCACACCTTTTACTGTTGTTGGCACCGACACAACCGCACTAGCAATTGTTGTTGATTTTGCCACACCCCAACGTGTTAAACCAAGTACACCACTACTTCGTTGAATAAAGTTTCCTTGGTTGTGTTTGCGGGTCTCTTGTTTTCCAACCAACATCGCTGTTGTACCAAACGCAAGACCCTTACTTGCTGTTGATAAACCAATTAAATAACCTAAACTATCTGTTATCGCCACTTCACCACCAAGAACACTTGATAACAACTGCGGTGATTTCACAACAACCATTCCACTTGCAAAAATGCCAATTAATACAAAAATGGGTTGTGTCGCATTATTTGGCAATTGACTAGCAATTTCAACAAACAATGTCATCGCATTTAAGAAAACATTATATGCTAAATAAACAATTGCAAATGCAATAAACCGATGAATAACTAAATTTTTTCAATTGTTAAATCTTCGCCCTTCATCTGACACACAACTTACAACAACAACCGGAGATATCACATAAAGCACAAACAATTCAAATGTTCGCCAAAACAAAAATAAATTTATCAACAACAAAATATAAATCATAAATGTTTCAGAAAACAAACATATTAAATAATTAAAGTGAACACTATCATCAAACGTTCAACTCACCGGAACATAAGTAAAATTATGCATACCATTATCAAACGACGAATTAAATATAAACAACCCAATATCTTTCGTACTTAAATAACCATTATTAATAATTGTTTGAGTAATTGTATTAATCACATAATTAAAAAAGATAAAAGCAACCGGAATTGCTGGAATTGCTATTACAGCCAAAAATAAATTAAGTCATACTTTTTTAAATTTTTGACCCTTATCCTTGACATGCGCCATCATAATCTCAATCAACCGAATTGACACACATAACATTGCTAGGGCAATTGCAATGCCAATACAAACTCAAAATGCCGCTGGTATCTCCCATTCACTATTCTCAGATACCAACACAACAACTTATCCGTTAACTTACCAGCCCCCATAAAATAAATCACTTCTTGCATTTGACCCAACAACCACAAAATCGGACGAATAAAAAACAAATACAATATCGCCGAAACCGCATTTAACACGCTCTCCATAAAACCACCAGCACCACTCGTTGGTGTTGACGTTGTTTCTATAGCGGCAGTTGACATTAAATTATGGACAACATCGGTATTAAAACTATCAGGGTTAAAAAACTTGTGAAAACCATATACATTTTAGACCACTAATTTAGTCTTTAAATTAGAATGGAGATTAAAAGTATATGGTAGCAAGTATTCCTTAATGAAATGATTATATTCATTACAAGAAAATATAAAAAAATGATAGTTCACAAGAAGAACCTTCAAACAAACAAACTATATTTATCAAATGTCATTAATTATTTTAATTTATGTCAAAAATACTATTTATATAAAAACTCATTAAATAATTTAATTAAATTATTTTATAAATCAAAACAAACTTTTTATAATTGAGCTAAAAAGATTCAACTTTGTCTTAAAAGAAAATTAAATCTTTATTGTTTTAGCTCAAAAAATCAACTAGACCAATTAATCATTCATAACCATTATGTCAAAAACTTACAAGATTGCTGTTGCAAAAATGATGAAAACAATATCGACAAAAATAGGGAACTGGTATTTATGAGTTTATACTAATTAACACTAGCTGGGTTTTTCACGATATAAAAAGAAAGTAATTAAACATAACATTAAAACTTTAATTAAATGGAATAAAGAATTTAATAATTTTATCCTAAAAACAGAAAATTAAAACTTATATTAACGTTATGATATTCTGAATTGAGGACAGTTTACAACATGATATTAAAATTCTGACACCAAATATGACTGGTTTTAAACGTAATTTATATTTGTATGATTTTATTGATGAAAAATCACGTTTTAGGTCTTGCTTATTTATCTGAAAATAAATCACAGTCATCAGCAATTGGTATTTTTTAATCAAGCTTATGATGATTTTTTAAATAATAAAATTAGATATAAAAGAATTAGAACCGATAATGGTCCTGAATATGTTTATAGTGATAATCCAGAGTATAAATATCATAAAAGTGAGTTTACAAAAGTATTACATCAAAAAAGGTTGTTATTCATCAAACAACACCGATTCGTTTCCCCTCAATCAAATGGGAAAATTGAAAGATTTCATCAAAACTGAAATAAATTTTTTGAATATCTTCCTCGTTACCCTAAAAATATTAATGAATTACGAAAATTAATTACTATCTTTTTAGATTATTACAACAATGTTAGACGACATAAAAGCATAAATTTTTTAACGCCATCCGAAGCTGTGTTAAAATTTTTAAAAGACTAACTGGTCTAAAATGTATATGGTACCTTACATTTATACTACCACTAACGGATTGAACTTTGACATCTTTGCTTGTCGTTCAATCACCAGCAACAAGGGGATCAACATTGATAACATAGTCGGTGTTTGCTAGAACATTCGGAGCATACTTTTCAACTTGGGATTTTACACTAGCAAGCATTTTTGTTTTATAAATATCAATTTCATCTTGGGTTACATTTTTAATGTTATCAACAACAAAGTTATCTAACTTTAAATCTAAATGTGCTAAACTTTTTTTCAAGTTGCAGATATTTCAAACAAATTGTTTAACTGACTAGCACTAGAACTACGGATATTTTTATATCCGTTATCTTCTGCTCACTGTTCAAAGTTTTTACCATTATCAGTATTCCAGTATGCTTTTATTTTTTTATCTTTATAAACTTGTAAATAAATCGTATTTGTTTGTCCTAGTTCGTTTTTTAAGTCAATTAAATATCTTCCATGAACCGCACCAAGTTGTGAACCATCAAGTTTAATACCCTTTGCTGGGTCAATTGTGCTTGACTGAGTTGTTTTATTTCATTGTTCATCACAACCATAGACAACACCAGTTATCACACTACTTTCGGTTGGTTTCACCATCGTAATAACACTTTCACTATTCGCATAATAGAATGTATCAACTTTATTTGTCATTTTACTACTGTCAAGTTGTGCCAAATAATCTTTATTAACTATCGCACTGCTTACAGTTGGTGCTAATTCAATTTTTAAATCAACCACCGTTGCTGGTACAACATTGTATTTAACATCAACCGAACCTTTGTAGCTTTTACTGTCTTTTTTCGCGGTTAAAGTTGCAGAATGGTCATCTTTTTTACTAATTTCAATTTGTGAAAAATCATCAATAATTTCACTATTTATCTTATTTACTGCTAAGAAAATAGTGTCATCATTGTTATCAATGATATTTCCTAAATCAGTCGTTTTGATTAAATCACTTAGATTTTGTTGCACTGGTGGACTTGGCGGGTCTATTTTTGCCAACATTGACACAGTAATATCTTCACTTGTGTATTTTGTCCCATTGATATTGTATTTAATAACTAATTTATGGTCTTTTGCTGCGGTTTCGGGTTTAACATTGATTTTCCATTGTTTGCTTGATTGCGGTTGCAAAGAACCATCCCAATAAACTTCTTCCATGTTTGAATTATTGATATTGATATTTGTTTCACCATCAACCGTCAAACGCATACCATCGTTAGACCAAGTTGCCGTTTTAGAACCATCAACAAGAGCAAACGAAATTCCTTGTTGAAAATCATTCTTGGTTGGTTGATTTCAATTAATTATTTCACCAGTACTAGAATTAATTATTGGCATTATTGGTTTATCATTTCCATCTTAACGATAAACTGATTTAAAATATGTACAATTATCATTGCTTCAAACTCTTTCTAAACCAGCACCAGCACCACCAACTAATAAATCAAGAAAACCTTTTAAGTTAGTAAGAGATAAGGGTTTTTCTATTGTTCTAGATTTATTAGAATTATTTTGAAAAAAAGTTGTTTCTCAGTTGCTTCCTTTCTGTGCTCTTCAAATAACAAAAAATCAGTTATTGTCAATATTCCTAAAAGGTTCATCTTGTGCCTTAACTTGTTGTCAATTTCATTTTTCTTTAATTTTTATATCAAATCCAGTTGTGACATCTTTGGCAGTTGCTCCAACATCGCGTTTTACTAAGTTTGGGGTTGGAATATCATCTTTGTTAATGATTTCTCATTCATCATCAGATGATTTCATCGCCATTAAAGGAGCGGGAACGCTCGCTGACAGCGTAGTTATTGTCAAGATACTTAGTAGTTTTTTCATTTTGTATTTTCTTTTCTGTTTAATTAAACTGTGAGCTCAAATTTGAGCTGTAATTCTTTTCTAAATTAGGAATGAGCTGTAATTCTTTTCCCGTACACCCCGTAGTTGAATAACCAGTATGTCTTTTAATTTTAAAACAAGCTCCACAATTTAGACAAATATATTTATAATCTTTCATTTCATTTATTCCTTTCTGAATTCTCTTTTTAATAAAAAAGAGAATAGCACCACTGCACTATTCCCACAAGCAATTTTCCAACATATTTTACCAAAGGACAAACAAACACCCCAGTAAAATATGTTAAAATTGTCTGTGGAAACGCTAGCGATCAACTAGTGTTTCCACGATAGTAATTTATTTTGCGATAAATTACTATCACTAAATTTTTATTAAAAATATATAGTTACATAAATATTATACATTATAAACAAGATTGTTTATAGTTTTTTATTTTCTAAAACTTTACTAACTAGGATAAAAAAGTAAAGATTGATATTTGATATTTGATACATTGGGCTAGGTACCAAAGATATAAAACATCTTGGTAAGAAAATTATAACACAATTTATTATAATGTCTTTGTTTTCTACTTTTTTCATCATATTTTGTCTACTTTGATTTCTTCTGTTTTTTGTTTTTTCTATGATATTGATGTTCTTCTTCAACAAAAAAATAATTAACCATATCAGTTCAAAATTCATTCCGAAACTCCTTATCTTTTTTTAAAAAATAATCAGTTTCACTTGAAACCGCATTTCTTAATAAAAAATCATCAAACCTTTTTCTATGTTCTATACAAAAAAGACATCCCCTTTCAACAAGCAATTTATTTTTTATACAATGTGGAACAATACAAATATTTTCATCTACTTTTTTCATTATTTATAATATTTATTTTCTAATTGACTTGCTAATTTAACTATCAATTTATGTATCTTATATTCTTTGCCTATATATTTAAAAACTTCTTTTTGAATTTGTTTAATTTCTTTATATAAATAATATCTTGGATCATTTTCATTCGATGGTAATTGTTTTAATTTTCCGTGTTGTATTCCATGTCTTTTATGATATGCCTCTGCTTTTTTTAAACTAAATAAAATATATAATTGTAAATTAATATCTTTATTATTAGTTTCAAATTTTTCAGAGTATTCGGCTTGTTTGTCTTGAAACTCATAAATTTTGTATTCTGCTTATTTACTAATTTTTTGTATTGTACTATCAGCAATATTTTCTAATGATGTAGTATTAATTTTTTCTTCTAAAATTTTATCCTTATCTGCATCATTTTCTAAACTTTCTTCAATATCTTTTTTTTGTAACTGTTGTGGGTGGTTTAGATGGTTTAACATCTGGTTTTGGTTGCTTAACTGTTTTTGCTTTTCCACCACCACAAGCAACCACAGCAAGTGGTGTAGCTGCAGTTAAACTAACTGCACTTAAGATACTTAGTAATTTTTTCATAATTGTATTTCTCATTTATTTGATTTCCTTGATGAGTTCTTCGTATGATTGTTTCTGTCGCCAATAATATTGACTATCTCAAATACTCGCCAATTCATTTTCAATAGTTTTAAAAATATCAGAATGTCTAATTTCAGTTTTTGAAATATATTTTTCTAAGTCTTCTTTTTGCAATCAATTTAATATTGTCGCAGTATTAATATTTTCTTTTATATTATTAAATATAATTTTTATATTGGGAATGGTTCTCTTTTCTTGTCTACAAATAACATTTAAATTATCTCGCAAATCTAAAATTCCTTTAAAACTACGCATTGCGTCGTTCGTAGGAATTAATATTAAATCAGATAATATTAACCAATTTAAAGACATTTCATTTAATGTTGGTGGGTAGTCAATCAACACATAATCATAACCATCAAAAGTTTCTTGATTTGATTGATATATAATATCTGCAATAATGTATGTTTCTGTTTTATCATACATAGTTCCAATAATTAAACTACTTTTTGTTAATTCTTTTTGTGCGGGAATAATGTCAATATTTTTATACTTAGATTTTTTTACAATCTTATTAATTTCAGTATTTTTAATAATATTTTTACTTGATATTAAATCCATTAACGACATATCAATAACATCATTAGTTTTAAAAAAATCCATAGTTAAATTTGCTTGCGGGTCAAGGTCAATCAACAAGATCTTTGCTCCATCAAGTGCCAACTTGTAAGCGACATTTTTGCAAAGCGTTGTTTTGCCAACCCCACCTTTTTTGTTACAAAAACTAATCATTTTCATTATTTTTATTTTCCTTTCCGTATCTTTCAATTAATATTTGTTCCATTAATGTTGATAATTTTCACTTTTTTTCTTTTGCTTCTTTTCGAAAAGAAATTGCTAATTCTTTTGAAATAGATAGTGTCGGGATAATTTCTCATTGTTTATTTTTTATATATGGTTTTATATTTTTAAAATCCTTTGTATTATTTAATTGCTCTGGGATGTCTGGTAATTTATTGATATCAATCTTTTTTGTTTGTGGCATTTTCTTTTCCTCTCTTTTTAATATTTTTATTAAAAATATTAAAATTAATATTTTTAATATTATATATCAAAAATTAACAAAATAAGAGTTTTTTAATTTTTATTAAAAATATTAATTTTAATAAAAATATTAATTTTAATAATTTATCTTTTAAAAAAGATTATTATTTTTTGTTGCCGTTTACCCGCGAAAATAACACTCAATGCGCCACAAAGGACAATTGCAAAACAAACAACAAAAAAACCCTTATTTTATAAGGGTTTTAAGTAAGGGGCTATGTTAAATTATTCGGTTTAAATTGCTCTTAAAATATTTCATAAGAATATTAATCAATTTTTATGATAAGATTATTTTGTACCAAAAATTTATTAATTATCAACTTAGCAACATAACACCATAATACAATTTCAGAAAGGAATACATACAATGAAAAAATTATTAAGCATTTTAGGGGCAGTTAGTTTAACTGCAACCGGAGCAAGCAGTGTTATCGCTTGTGGTGGTAAAAAAGTAACAAAAGTAACACCAGTGCAACAAAATCTAAGTGATTTAATTAAAACCACTGATTTAGGAGAAATCACATTTGAAGGGGCAATTCCAAATAAGAGAGAAATATTATCTCATATTAAGAATAAAAATAAAAGTGCAAACTCTTTAACAGAAAATGATTTTACTATTTCTACCACAGAATCTGCTAATACTCCTACAAAGATTGAAATTATTGGAGAAAAAAATTATACTGGAACAGTTATATTACAATATACAAAAAAAATAAAATAGGGAAAGGAAATAACGACATGAAAAAACTACTAAGTTTATTAAGTGTATTAACCATTAGTGGAACTGCAATGCCAAATATCATCGCGGCAAGTAATTATGAAAAACAAGAAAAAATATTAATAAGTAAGTCATTTCAACTACCAATACATAAATGAAATAAATTAGATGGTGAAATTAATACTTTGACAACTGATAAAGATAACAATCTTTATATTGGAACACAAACCCATCATAATAAAGGTAAATTATTTAAAATAAAAGATGGTATTCTTAGCCTGGTACAAGGTTGAGATGAAAACAATGGTATTGTTCATACTTTGACAACTGATAAAGATAACAATCTTTATATTGGAACACAAACCCATCATAATAAAGGTAAATTATTTAAAATAAAAGATGGTATTCTTAGCCTGGTACAAGGTTGAGATGAAAACAATGGTATTGTTCATACTTTGACAACTGATAAAGATAACAATCTTTATATTGGAACACAAACCCATCATAATAAAGGTAAATTATTTAAAATAACAACAATTCGTGGTTTAGAACGCATTGATGATTGACATAAAAAAAACGGTGCAGTTCATACTTTGACAACTGATAAAGATAACAATCTTTATATTGGAACACAAACCCATCATAATAAAGGTAAATTATTTAAAATAACAACAATTCGTGGTTTAGAACGCATTGATGATTGACATAAAAAAAACGGTGCAGTTCATACTTTGACAACTGATAAAGATAACAATCTTTATATTGGAACACAAACCCATCATAATAAAGGTAAATTATTTAAAATAAAAGATGGTATTCTTAGCCTGGTACAAGGTTGAGATGAAAACAATGGTATTGTTCATACTTTGACAACTGATAAAGATAACAATCTTTATATTGGAACACAAACCCATCATAATAAAGGTAAATTATTTAAAATAAAAGATGGTATTCTTAGCCTGGTACAAGGTTGAGATGAAAACAATGGTATTGTTCATACTTTGACAACTGATAAAGATAACAATCTTTATATTGGGTTATCAACTATTAATAAAAAAAAGAAAATAATAAAATTAATAAATAAAAATTCATATACTAGTTATAAAATTAAAAAAAATATTGAAAAATATAACTCTATTTCTAGAGAAATTAAACAACAAGAATTAAATAAAATAAATAATTATTATCAATCTTTAAACAGAGTTAATAAAAAGCAATTTATAGAAAAAATTAAAAATATTGGTTTACAAATTTCTAGTCTTGGCATAGGTATTGTTCATAACAATGAATTTATTACACCAACAAATAAGAAAAGAAAAAGGGCAGTAGAAGAATTAGCATTAGCGGTATATAATCCAGAAAATTTAATGATTGTGCCACAATTGGGACTGGTGCCAGTAACAGAAGTAGCAACAACAATCGGTAGCGAAGCAGCAGTAATCGGTAGCGAAGCAGCAGTAATCGGTAGCGAAGCAGCAGTAATCGGTAGCGAAGCAGCAGTAATCGGTAGCGAAGCAGCAGTAATCGGTAGCGAAGCAGCAGTAATCGGTAGCGAAGCAGCAGTAATCGGTAGCGAAGCAACAATTGCGGGTAGTTTAGCTCCTGAAACTTTAGGTTTATCGTTAGTAATTGGTGGATTGGTAATTGCAGGAACAGCTGTAATTTGATGATTAATTGATCATGATAATGCTCAAGCAGAAAAACATGACACACATAATCAATATAATGAGATTGAAAAATATTATAATTTTTTAGCCGATGATAAATTAAAGTTAGATATTGATAGTAATGAGTGAGATAAAATTAAACAAATTTATCAAGAAATTAAAAATAATTTTGAAACATTCAAAAATGAAATGAAATCAAAAATTACTAATTTTTACAGAGAAGTTCACAGCGGTTGAAATGATACAATTTCTGATAATGATATTAATACTTTAATTAAAATTGTCTTTAATCATTTTGAAGAAATTAACAATCATTTTATAGAAAATCCAAACTATAACTGAAAAATTATTACAAATATAGAAGGCAACTATTTTAAAATTGAAAAAGAATAAAAAGATTACACACTGTTTAGTAAGTAAACAAAAAAACTTATAAATTTTTAATTATTATATCTTTTTCTTTACGGTTTGAATATCAATTATTTCATTTTTTAATATCATTAATTTATTCATCATGCGATGAATAAATATTGTTATAACTTGTTGTTTCTTTTAGTAAAGAATGGAAACTTTCAATAACAATATTATCAACACAATTATAATTTTTACAAATAGAAATTATAATACCATTAGATAGGCATTTTTTTGATTATATATTTGTGATGTGTATTGAAATCCGTGATCTGAATGAATATTATACTATTCAGATCTTTTTTTATTTCTTTGATTTTAATTAATACAGAATTTAAATTATTATTTTTTTATTTATTTCAAATTTCGTAGGTGTTTAGTTCTTGTCACACATAGTTATTGGTTATTGTTTCAAATAATAACTTGTTGTTGTTCTGGTTTAAAGTCGTCTTTGTTGATTTGACGTTGAATTCAGTTAGCGAGTATTTGGTTAGGGACAATTCAATATATTTGACCGCCATTGCGTAGTCATTTGATATGTCCGTCTAACTTTTTCTTAAAGCGACTTGGTGATTTTTGTGTTCGCTCAAATTCAACATAAATTTCGCTATCATCGTTTTTGGTGATGATTAAGTCGGGGTAGGCGTTGAGGTTGCCGTTTTCCATTTTGAGTTCACGCTCGGTTTGGTAGTGTTCGACGTCTGTTTGTCTGCAAAGTCATTTGATGACCATATCTTGGTGAGGGAGTTCATTAAAATTAATTTGAATACTTTTTTTATGAACTCGCCCTAAAAAAGAATTACCCTTATGAGTTAAAACATAAATGTTTTTACGAGTTAATTTATTAGCAGTAATCAGTTTCTTTTTAACTAATACCGCCAAGCGATTTTCTGTTGATTTAATATTTTTATTTAGTAACAAAGATATTTGTTCTAAATTTAAATATCCCCAAC
The DNA here is from genome assembly GCA_018703685.1 of Orius laevigatus. Lineage (NCBI taxonomy): Eukaryota > Metazoa > Arthropoda > Insecta > Hemiptera > Anthocoridae > Orius > Orius laevigatus. Next base: position 16,957 of record JAGWEN010001094.1, read on the forward strand.
GATTAATTATATCCATAATTTTAATTTGCTCTGTCATACCATCAACTCCTTACCAACCACTTTCGTCTTACCAACAGGGCGGGGTTTTTTCTTTTTTCGGTTCGCTTTTTCTTTTAAGGGTTTGGGCAAAAAGAAAAAAAGAACTAGGTGGCTATTTATTGAATAAAATTACTAATAAATTTAATTAAGAAATAGTCAAAGTTTATATAATATCTTTTGTTTTGATATAGTATAGGAATAGTTTTGGAATTATATTGGAAGAAAAGAGATAATAAAAACTGGTGATTTGCCAAATAGCAAAAACTATATGATGAAGACCATATCTTGCTGTTGTATTTGTTGTCTTGCTACTCGTTGGTTTTATGCAAGCTCTGTGCTGGGGTGATAAGGAGAAGAACTCACTAGGGAATTAGTCTAGGTTTTTTAATTCCTCTAGTAATTGGATGATTTCTTCATCCGATACTTCTGGTGGAATGTAAGGTACCATATACATTTTAGACCAGTTAGTCTTTTAAAAATTTTAACACAGCTTCGGATGGCGTTAAAAATTTATGCTTTTATGTCGTCTAACATTGTTGTAATAATCTAAAAAGATAGTAATTAATTTTCGTAATTCATTAATATTTTTAGGGTAACGAGGAAGATATTCAAAAAATTTATTTCAGTTTTGATGAAATCTTTCAATTTTCCCATTTGATTGAGGGGAACGAATCGGTGTTGTTTGATGAATAACACCTTTTTGATGTAATACTTTTGTAAACTCACTTTTATGATATTTATACTCTGGATTATAACTATAAACATATTCAGGACCATTATCGGTTCTAATTCTTTTTATTCTAATTTTATTATTTAAAAAATCATCATAAGCTTGATTAAAAATACCAATTGCTGATGACTGTGATTTATTTTCAGATAAATAAGCAAGACCAAAACGTGATTTTTCATCAATAAAATCATACAAATATAAATTACGTTTAAAACCAGTCATATTTGGTGTCAGAATTTTAATATCATGTTGTAAATGTCCTAATTCAGACATTTCATAACGTTTATAAGTTTTAATTTTCTTGTTTTTAGGATAAAAATTATTAAATTCTTTATTCCATTTAATTAAAGTTTTAATGTTATGTTTAATTACTTTCTTTTTATATCTGAAAAACCCAGCTAGTGTTAAATTATAAAACTCATAAATACCAGTTCCATATTTTTGTCGATATTTTTTCATCATTTTTGCAACAGCAATCTTGTAAGTTTTTGAATAATGGTTATTAATATTAATTGGTCTAGTTGATTTTTTAGCTAAAACAATAAAATTTAATTTTTCTTTAAGACAAAGTTGAATCTTTTTAGCTCAATTATAAAAAGTTTGTTTTGATTTATAAAATAATTTAATTAAATTATTTAATGAGTTTTTATATAAATAGTATTTTTGACATAAATTAAAATAATTAATGACATTTTGATAAATATAGTTTGTTTGTTTTGAAGGTTCTTCTTGTGAATATCATTTTTTTATTTTTCTTTGTAATGAATATAATTCATTTTCATTAGGAATACTTGCTACCATATACTTTTAATCTCCATTCTAATTTAAAGACTAAATTAGTGGTCTAAAATGTATATGGTTTTCACATACTTCTGGTGGAAACCACTTGTTTTTTTCATAGTGTGTGTTATACTCATCTATAAGAGAATTATTTTCTCGTTTATTTAAATTTAGCGATTTTTTATTAGCAGAATACTTAGTTTTAATGTAAGTTTGGTATTCTGCTTTTAATTTGTCGCTTTCAGCCCAAATTTGCTCGCGTGCTTGTTGGTAAGTCAATCCACTTAAAAATGGGTTTGTTGCTTGTTCTTTTTCGTATCTTCGAGCAGACACAGTTAAATAATGCAATTCTTTAATTGCAGTGTCTTTAATTGCTTGATAGCCCGCCAAGCGATATTTATTATTATCACGCGTATTATAAATTCAATAAGTAAAGAATATATCAAGCCCAACCAAAAAATATTTACCAGTTTTATCGATAAAACACATTATTTTTGGCACACAAATAAATTTGTCATAAATTTTGACTTTATAACTATCTTTGTGGGTAGGGTGTTGGCGAACATATTTTTTTGGTAAGTAAAAATTAGAGACATGTTTTTTCTCATCAAGTTGATTAATAACTTTATAGTTCAACCCATTTATCTCAACAAAGTGATAATTGACTTGTTCAGTTTGTTGTACTTGTTGCATAATAATATGCTCGTTTCTGCGGTTTTGACCGCATTTAAACCCCATATCAGCGTTGATATTTTCCAAAATGTAGAATCAAATTCTTTTTCGTTATTTCAATGCTAATAAATAAGTTTTTAAATCACCATTATAAATTGTGTTCTTTTTTGATTTCTTCAACGCGTTTTTTATATTCGCGTTGTTTTTCTTTGTCTAAATTGTTGTATCAATTCCGTTTTCATTCGTGGCGAACTCTTACTAATTCAAACTTTTTCTTTTCTAAAGCAAGTTTGTTGGTTATTACTTTATATTCTTTTTGTTTTTCTTTGGTTAAATTTTCAAATCAACCACTTTTTCAATGTTTTTCTCACTGTTTTAAAGCCAATCGACCAGGGTGACGTTCGATTTGATATTGTTTTTCTCTGCGTTGTTCTTTTTGAACATCATTTTGATCATAATCAATTTTTGTATCAATATAACTTGTTCGTCGCATAACATTATGTCCTTTCTAGTAAATTTTTTCCACAGTATCCTGCAAAGATAGTGTGGAATTTGATAATATTTTGCCATAAATAAAAAATAGGTAAAATGAACTTTTTTATCATTCTACCTATACACAAAAATTAAAAAATGTTATAATTTAACTGACCTACCAAAAGGTGGGGGTTAAATTAATAAGCCCTAGTTAAGTGGTTTTGTCCGCATTTAATAGGTGTATAGAAGAATGACTTTGGGGTCATTTTCTTTTTATTTAGTTGTGTCCATTATAGCATAATTAGGTAGAATTTTGTTATTTATTAAAATGTTGAATTAAACCATCTATACAAGTGGGGTCAACTTGTATTTTTTTAATAAATAACTTACCACTCCGAAGAGTGGTTTTTAAATAACATTTACCAATTTTAAGTGTTTTAAGGTCGTTCCGATGAACAATAAAATCATCGACCGAACGAACCGAACCCATATCAGCCGTGTTATTTTTAAAGTCAAGTTGTAGTGTTAGTTTTTCGGTTTCTTGGGTACCAAAAACACTTGCAACATATTCCGCTGTGCTTGGGTCTTTGATTTTATGTCAGAAAGTTTAAAAATTTTAGATTTGTTAAATAAATGAGGATATTTAACAGCAGAACAAATTGCATTGTTATTAAATAAACCGATTGAAAGTGCTAAAACAAATTTAAAAACATTGTATAAAAAACAACTTTATAAAATAGACAAAACTACGCGGAAAAACATTTATTATCTTTCTCATAAGGGTAATTCTTTTTTAGGGCGAGTTCATAAAAAAAGTATTAAAGTTAATTACTATGAACTCGCCCACCAAGACATGTTGATCAAATGACTTTGTAGTCAAACCGACATCGAACATTACCAAACTGAACGCGAGCTCAAAATGGAAAACAGCAACCTCAACGCATACCCTGATTTAATCATTACCAAAACTGATGATAGCGAAATTTATGTCGAATTTGAGCGCACCCAAAAATCACCAAGTCGCTTTAAGAAAAAGTTAGACGGACATACCAAATGACTACGCAATGGCGGACAAATATATTGAATTACCCCTACTCAAACACTCGCTAATTGAATTCAACGCCAAATTGACAAAGACGACTTTAAACCCGAACTACAACAAATTATCACCTGACCCAAACAATAACTATGCGTGTCAAGAACTAAACACCTACGAAATTTAAAATTAAAAAAAGAACATTTGTTCTTTTTGAAAAAATAAAATACAATTTTTAATTTTCTATATTTTTAATTTCATATTTGTTTTTAATTTCAGTGGTAAAAAAATTATTTAAAGTTTTTCAATTATTTTTTTCTTTTTCTATATTTGAAGCCAATATTCAATATGCAAAACATTCTGCAAAAAATTCTATATTATTTGGAATAGGTAAAATAAATTTTAGAAAATCTAAATTAAATTTCATTTTTGTTTCACTTTTAGCATATTCACTTTCTATAAAAGAAAATGCTATTTCTTTTTTATTATTTCAGCTTTCATTTTCTTTACCTTTTTCTTTTGCTAAATATTCAATTAAATAATCACTTGGAAAAATATTATAAGTTTCTTTTTCAAACATTAATCCTTTATTTAAAATAGAAATTGCTGTACTAAATAAATCTTTTTTATAAAATTCTCTATATTCTTTTTTTATAAAGCATCATAATTCAAAAGCATGTCCAAATTCATGAACTAAACTATGAATAATATTATTAGTTGAAATTTTTCCATTATTATATAATTCATTAATAATTTTATAATCAGATGATCAAGTATTTAATAATATTTGAACTTTTAAAAAATGAGAAGAAGTATTATATAATTCAGTGGCACCTAACAAAGAATCATTAAATTCTTTATCAAGATATGATTTATTTATAAGCTCATAAGATATTTTTGAAATCATTGAATTTGTTGTTTCTAAACCATATAAATTAGTAAATTCATTTATAAAATTAACAAAATTATTTTCATATTCTTTTTTTTGGTTTTCAGATAATATTTTTTTATCAAAATAATTTTTAAAATTTTTTACATCTACATTATTTTCTTCAAAGTTTTTAATAATTTCATTAAAGTTATTAAAAACTTTACTTTTAATAACTTTTTCTATTTTAATTTCTGGTACTTCATTAAAAACACTAACATTTTTTTCTTTTTCTTTATTTTCATAATTGCTAGCCGCGATGACATTTGGCATTGCTGTTCCTGTAATAGTTAATACACTTAATAAACTGATTAATTTTTTCATTGCTGTATTTCCTTTCTGAAATTATTATTATTTTAATATTATTGCTAAGTTAATAATTAATTGATATTTTTGATATATTTTTGATACAAAGGAATTTTAACATAAAAATTGATTTGTGAAAACCATATACATTTTAGACCACTAATTTAGTCTTTAAATTAGAATGGAGATTAAAAGTATATGGTAGCAAGTATTCCTAATGAAAATGAATTATATTCATTACAAAGAAAAATAAAAAAATGATATTCACAAGAAGAACCTTCAAAACAAACAAACTATATTTATCAAAATGTCATTAATTATTTTAATTTATGTCAAAAATACTATTTATATAAAAACTCATTAAATAATTTAATTAAATTATTTTATAAATCAAAACAAACTTTTTATAATTGAGCTAAAAAGATTCAACTTTGTCTTAAAGAAAAATTAAATTTTATTGTTTTAGCTAAAAAATCAACTAGACCAATTAATATTAATAACCATTATTCAAAAACTTACAAGATTGCTGTTGCAAAAATGATGAAAAAATATCGACAAAAATATGGAACTGGTATTTATGAGTTTTATAATTTAACACTAGCTGGGTTTTTTCAGATATAAAAAGAAAGTAATTAAACATAACATTAAAACTTTAATTAAATGGAATAAAGAATTTAATAATTTTTATCCTAAAAACAAGAAAATTAAAACTTATAAACGTTATGAAATGTCTGAATTAGGACATTTACAACATGATATTAAAATTCTGACACCAAATATGACTGGTTTTAAACGTAATTTATATTTGTATGATTTTATTGATGAAAAATCACGTTTTGGTCTTGCTTATTTATCTGAAAATAAATTACAGTCATCAGCAATTGGTATTTTTAATCAAGCTTATGATGATTTTTTAAATAATAAAATTAGAATAAAAAGAATTAGAACCGATAATGGTCCTGAATATGTTTATAGTTATAATCGAGAGTATAAATATCATAAAAGTGAGTTTACAAAAGTATTACATCAAAAAGGTGTTATTCATCAAACAACACCGATTCGTTCCCCTCAATCAAATGGGAAAATTGAAAGATTTCATCAAAACTGAAATAAATTTTTTGAATATCTTCCTCGTTACCCTAAAAATATTAATGAATTACGAAAATTAATTACTATCTTTTTAGATTATTACAACAATGTTAGACGACATAAAAGCATAAATTTTTTAACGCCATCCGAAGCTGTGTTAAAATTTTTAAAAGACTAACTGGTCTAAAATGTATATGGTACCTTACAAACATAAAAATTGATTAGTATTCTTGTGCAATATTTAGATCAATTTAAATCAAATAATTTAACATAGTACCCAATAAAAAACCCTTATAAAATAAGGGTTTTTTATTGCTTGTTTATTCTAATTGAAAAACAAGAAAAAAGCGAAAATAACAAATCACACTTATACAATGTTTTATGAAAATTAGCTAAGGGAGCCGATGGTGCGTTGTGAAATGGAATAAGTACCTTATCACTAAAAAGTGATTTGATTGTTTTTGATACCCACGAATTAACATCAAACAAAAACCGTCAAAACGCTCAATTGTTTTTAATGCTTTCGTTTTTAGATAGGATGGTTAAACAAAACAAAGCCAAAAACCAAACCCTACCACTTGCGGAACAACAATAAATTTGTATTGCAATTGATGAGGCTCACTTGTTGATTAATGAAAAAAATACCTTAGCGTTAAATTTCTTGTTTAAAATGACAAAGCGCATTCGAAAATATAATGGTATTTTGTATATTATGACTCAAAATATCAACGACTTTATGGGTAATGCCAATATTATGAACATTTTTTTAAAATAGTGGGCTGCAAAACGCTCGACACCTTGTTTCAAAATTGGTTTTTTTGCTTTAACAATATCTAAATTGTCTTTTTTCTGTTTTCGTAACAACATAATTTGAGACCTAACTTGATATTGGAGCAATCGTGTCTTTAAATGATAATACTATTACACTAGCTAGAATCACAATCAGCAAACAAATTAAAACCCACATTACCTTTTTAATTGTTTCGCGGCGATTATTACTGTCAGCATTAAATTTACCACCAATCGCATAAACACCAATCATAATAATTGCTGAGACAACAGCAATAGCAATTAATACCTATACTAGTAATTTTATTTAATGGTACATAATCATCGTTTGCGTTAGATGTCAATGTACTAACATCGCGTTTTACGCGAGTTAGCAGTGTTTTGGCTAGCAATGGCGCGGGAACGCTTGCTGTCAAGGTTGATATGGTTAAGATACTTAGTAGTTTTTTCATTGCTGTATTTCCTTTCTGAATTCTCTTTTTAACAAAAAAGAGAATAGCACCACCGCACTATTCCCACAAGGAAATTTACAACATATTTCACAGCAGTATTTGAAAAAATACCACCAAGAAATATGTTAAAATTGTCGGTGGAAACGCTAGTTGTTGCTAGTGTTTCCAAGATACTAAATTGTCTAGTAAACAATTTAGTATCACTAATTTTTATTAAAAATATTTAATTCCATAAATATTATATCACTATAAACACTATTGTTTATAGTTTTTTTATTTTCTAAAATTTTACTAAAATAGGATAAAAAAGTAAAGATTGATATTTACTACATTTGATACATTTGGGCTACATAATATACCAAAGATATAAAACATCTTGGTAAGGAAATTATAACACAAAGTTATAATTGGTCAATAATTTGTTCTAACAAAGCAGAAACTGACAAATTATATTCATTAGCTATATTTTTGATTTTTTCTATTTTATCCGGTCTAATAGATAAATTAAGGTATTTTTTGTTTAGTTTAGGCTGATTTGGTTTTAATTGTAATTCTTTATTAATAGTTTTTGTAATATTTTCATAATTAATGGTTTTTATATTTTCTCTAACGCCCAACAAAGTTTCTGCTAATTTTTCAGATTTGTTTAAATTAAGATTAGATTTAAACAAGTTTTCTTTTGCCATGTTTATATCACTCCTTTTTGTTCTAATTCCGCAACAATATTAAAATAAGGATTATCTTCTTTTTTTAAAATTTTAACAACTGGGATTCCTGTTATTTCACTTGCTTTAAAAACTTGTTTTTTTCTAATCTCTTGTTGAACTAGTAAATTGTTTAATGAACTATCTTTTAAATTATCAATAAAATCTTTTGATATTGTATAAGTATCAAAATTATTTAAAACAATTGCACTTATATTATTTTTGGCGTTAATATAATTAACTATATTATTTCATTGTTTATTTATTGTTTCAATTGCTCGCCACGAATGAATAGAATTATCAGAAACTAAAATAACTTTATCAGCAGTTAAATAAGCATTAACGTTTGTTACATTTAAACTTGGGTTTGTATCAATCAACACATAATCATAATTAGTTTGTAAAAAATACAAATTTTTTTGTATTGTATTTTTTAATTTTTGTTCACGACCAAATTGACTAGATAATTTTATTTCTAGTTCTGACATTTCAATATCAGTTGGAACAATATTTACATTTTCAAAATTAGTTTTAAAAATTAAATCAGTCATATTATTATCTTTGTCATTAAATAAATTTATTGCTCATGGTTTATCAATATGTAATTTAAAACATTGCGTTAAATTTCCTTGCGGGTCAAGGTCAATCACAAGTATTCGTTTCTTTTTTTCAATGGCAAGAAAACAAGACAAATTAAATGTAAAATTTGTTTTGCCGACCCCACCCTTTAATGCTCCTACTGTAATAATTTTCATATTTTTATTATTCCTTTCATAAATTACGCGTGCAATGACACTTGCAAATATATTAGCACATTTAATTATCAATGTAAATATTAAAATTAATATTTGTAATAAAATAAGTAAACAAGTTTTAATAACGAATGAATTTTTTATTACCATTTACCCCCGAAAATAACACTCAATGCGCCACAAACGACAATTGAAAAACAAGCAATAAAAACCCTTATTTTATAAGGGTTTTTATTGGGTACTATGTTAAATTATTTGATTTAAATTAATGTTTAAATAATTAAAAAGGTCATAAACTTTTTAAATAATTTGTTGCAGATGATACATAATGTTCAACTGTTTTTGTTGCTTCACTTGCAAAATGTTTGACACTATCTCAATGGTGATAAGCATAATAACCACAATAAATCGCCGCACCAATTGCTAACGAAATTCCCAAAGTTTCAGCCGCTGTCCCTAACGCACCTGCGAGAATACCACTATCAACAGCAGGTAGAGTTGATAATTCTGCTGTTGACGGAATTAAATCTCACGAAATTTCCGAAAATGCTACATTTGAAAAAATTTCAAATGGTATATTTTCTCCTTCATGAAATATAATTTCTCAAATAGAAATATCTCAAATTTTATTAGACAATTCAATATCAACAGACATACTAGTAATCATTTCTGTATTTAAAAAATTAGTAGCACTTGTTGCAACTGTTGTTCCTGCACCACTGCTGATAATTCCGATTGACCCTAAAAGGCTTAATAATGTTCCCATAATTTTTTCCTTCTTTCTGTATTAAATTTTTATTATCTTTGATAATGTCTTTTGTAGGCTTTATCTAACTTATTTATACCTCTTTTTTTAAAAAAAACAATAATATTTTAAATATTATTGTTTTTTTCAAATTTCGTATGTGTGTTGTGTCGGATAAGCACTAATAGTGTTGATTTGATTTTTAATTCAGTTAGCAAGTGTTTGGGTAGGGGTAATTCAATGAATTTTACCACCCGCAACAAGTCACTCACGCAAGTTAATTAGTTTAGTTTTAAACCGGTCGGGTGACTTGCGGGTGCGCTCAAATTCAACATAAATTTCGCTATCATCAGTTTTGTAAACAATTAAGTCGGGGTAGGCGTTTAAGTTACCGTTTTCCATTTTTAACTCCCGCTCAGTTTGATAGTACTCAATATCATTTTGGCTACAAAGTCATTTGATCAACATGTCTTGGTGAAGGAATTCATAATAATTAACTTTAATGCTTTTTTTATGAATTCGCCCTAAATGACTTTGTGCTTTACTAGTTAAAGTATAATAATTTTTCTTTGGCAATGTATCAACATTTAAAAATTTATTACTAACCAATTTCATAACAAATTTATATGTAATGTTTTCTTTTTTATTCAGTAACAAGCTAATTTGTTCTGTGTTTAAGTAACCTCAGCGATTAATTATAATTAATATTTTTTCTTGTTCACCCATAATATATCAACTCCTTACTAACCGCTTTTATTATCATGACAGGGTGGGGTTTTGTCTTTTTTGGTTCGCTTTTTCTTTTAAGGGCTTGGGCAAAAAGAAAAACCCCCCACTGCGGAACACAAACATTAAGCCGAAATCCCGTGCTATCAACAACGTTAGGAGTGGGGGGGTGTGATCTGCATGCGAAAATGATTTTATTTCCGCAGCATAATCAATATTTAGTATTATAATCTTTTTTATATAAATTGTATAAATTAATTATATCTTAAATTAATATATTTATTACTTTTTTGAATAAAATTACTATTAATTTTAGCTTAAAAAACTAGTTATAGTTTTATTAATTATGTTGTTTTGATATAGTAATGGGACTTATTTTGGTTTTCTATTGGAAGAAAATGGATAATAAAAATAGGTGCTTTGGCAAAAAGAAAAAAGGATATGATGAAGCCCATATCTTGGTTTTGTATTTGTTGTCTTGCTACTCGTTGGTTTTATGCAAGCTCTGTGCTGGGGTGAAAGGCAGAAGAACTCACTAGGGAATTAGTCTAGGTTTTTTAATTCCTCTAGTAATTGGATGATTTCTTCATCCGATACTTCTGGTGGAACCCACTTGTTTTTTTCATAGTGTGTGTTATACTCATCTATAAGAGAATTATTTTCTCGTTCATTTAAATTTAGCGATTTTTTATTAGCAGAATACTTAGTTTTAATGTAAGTTTGGTATTCTGCTTTTAATTTGTCGCTTTCAGCGCAAATTTGCTCGCGTGCTTGTTGGTAAGTCAATCCACTTAAAAATGGGTTTGTTGCTTGTTCTTTTTCGTATCTTCGAGCAGACACAGTTAAATAATGCAATTCTTTAATTGCAGTGTCTTTAATTGCTTGATAGCCCGCCAAGCGATATTTATTATTATCACGCGTATTATAAATTCAATAAGTAAAGAATATATCAAGCCCAACCAAAAAATATTTACCAGTTTTATCGATAAAACACATTATTTTTGGCACACAAATAAATTTGTCATAAATTTTGACTTTATAACTATCTTTGTGGGTAGGGTGTTGGCGAACATATTTTTTTGGTAAGTAAAAATTAGAGACATGTTTTTTCTCATCAAGTTGATTAATAACTTTATAGTTCAACCCATTTATCTCAACAAAGTGATAATTGACTTGTTCAGTTTGTTGTACTTGTTGCATAATAATATGCTCCTTTCTGCGGTTTTGACCGCATTTAAACCCCATATCAGCGTTGATATTTTCCAAAATGTAGAATCAATATTCTTTTTCGTTATTTCAATGCTAATAAATAAGTTTTTAAATCACCATTATGAATTGTGTTCTTTTTTGATTTCTTCAATGCGTTTTTTATATTCGCGTTGTTTTTCTTTGTCTAAATTGTTGTATCAATTCCGTTTTCATTCGTGGCGAACTCTTACTAATTCAAACTTTTTCTTTTCTAAAGCAAGTTTGTTGGTTATTACTTTATATTCTTTTTGCTTTTCTTTGGTTAAATTTTCAAATCAACCACTTTTTCAATGTTTTTCTCACTGTTTTAAAGCCAATCGACCAGGGTGACGTTCGATTTGATATTTTTTTTCTCTGCGTTGTTCTTTTTGAACATCATTTTGATCATAATCAATTTTTGTATCAATATAACTTGTTCGTCGCATAACATTATGTCCTTTCTAGTAAATTTTTTCCACAGTATCCTGCAAAGATAGTGTGGAATTTGATAATATTTTGCCATAAATAAAAAATAGGTAAAATGAACTTTTTTATCATTCTACCTATACACAAAAATTAAAAAATGTTATAATTTAACTGACCTACCAAATTGTGGTGGTTAAATTAATAAGCCCTAGTTAAGCGGTTGTCGAGACCCTTAATAGGTGTATAGAAGAATGACGTGTTGGTCATTTTCTTTTTGTTTATTTAGTTGTTTTTATTGTACCACAAAGCGGATTAAATAATTTAATTTCAACTCCTTTTTTGTAACAAATAAAAAGGGAAATAACAGACCGCTATTTCCACAAACAAAATTATAATAATTGATACAACACATTCTCAGTTAAATAAAATATGTTAAAATTGTCTGTGGAAACACAGTTTACTTCAAAATTTGTTGTGTTTCCGTTTTTAATTGTCCTAGCATTTAAAATGTTAACAAATTCATTATATAGCAAATTACAAAATTATACAAATAATTTGTTAAAAATAAAAACACCTTATTAAAATAGGATGTTTTATTTAAACCTAAAAAGATGATATATTTTATTGTCCTAATTTTGTCATTTTGGCTCGTTTCTATTCTAAATATAATTTTTCCTCAGTTGTAATTTTGTTTTGCATTTGAATAAAATTATATAAGATTTGTTCGCGACTTAGTATTGTACTTTTAACATCATGTATTGTTTCATTGGGTTTAAATTGATCTAAATATTTCACAAACATATTAATTTATATGATAAAATAATTTCACCTAAAAATTATTTTAGGTTGTTATTCATACAAAAATGTATTAATTAACAACTTATAGCAAAATAACACAATAATAAATAAAATTTCAGAAAGGAATACAGAAATGAAAAAATTAATCAGTTTATTAAGTGTATTAACAATTAGTGGAACTGCTATACCAACAACAATTGCCGCCAGTCCTTATCAAAAAGAAGGAAAAAATAGTGATATTAATTATAAACAAACAAATTATTTAGAAAACTTAATCAGAAATAAAAGAACTACAAAAATTAAAAAAATGATATTTAAAACTCCTGGCAAAAAAACAATAAATAATCTAGATGTTTTAAATCATCTAAAAAACAAAAATCCCAATGCCAATTTAACAGAAAGTGATTTTGATATTCAAACCGACTTTATTGATAAGAAAATGATTATTATGCCTAAAGCAAAAAAATGAGGAAAGCAAAAAGAAATTGATTTTGAAATTGATAGTTCTATAGAATTATCATCAATAATAATTCAAAACACAGATTTAGGTGAGTTTGTAACTGAAGATGATAATAATCCAAACGAAAAACAAATCAAAGATAGATTAATAAAAATGTATCCTAACTTAGATATTAATTATATTAACGTTGAAAATATTACTACAAACACAGCAACAATTACTTCAAAAGATGCTAGTATTTATAGTGATAAACCTATAAATATTAAATACGCTATTTCAATTGATTCTCTTAACATTTAGGAAAAAAATATTAAAATGAAAAAAATTATTTAAAATAAAAGAACATATAAATATGTTCTTTTATTTTTGTTAATTAAAAATTCGTAAGTTTTTATTTTTGTTAAATGTAATTAGTACTTTGATTATTTATAATTTTGTTTGTGGAAATAGTGGTCTGTTATTTCCACAAACAAAATTATAATAATTGATAAACACACTCTAAGGTAATAAAATATGTTAAAATTGTTTATGGAAACACGACTTTGTTCAAAATTCTTGTGTTTCCGTTTTTAATTGTCAATAGCATTTTAAATGCTAACAAATTTACTATATAGCAAAATATAAAAATATTCAAATATTTTAAAAAACAAAAACACCTTATTCAAACAAGGTGGTTTTATTTAAACCTAAATTACTAAAGGTGATGTATTTTAAAATACATCGTGCTTAATATAACATAATTTAATTAATAATATTAAATTCTCTAACACTGTATTCAAGTTCGTTAGTGTTTTTGTTATTTTTGTGAAGATACTTAATTTCAATTGTTTTAGTATCTTTATTAAATAATTTGTTTAAATTATCTGCAGTTTCATTTCAAGTAACACATTTAATATTTTGTCCTTCGTCATTTACATAAAATGAAAATAAATTGCGTTGAATATTGTTTTTGTCGGTAATTGTTTTGAACATTGCTTTATCAGCAAAAATAACATGTACTTCTTTTGTAAATAATTGATTGTTTTGAAAATTTCTGTACATATAAAAAATTCCTTTCATTAATTAAAGTATTTTATAAATACTAATTTTTAAACTAATAAAAGAAATTAATAGCATAATAGATTAAATAAAATAAATACTTTATTTAATTTTAACACCGGTGCAACAAGAAAAACAAAAAGAACAATTATTACATTTATAACAATTTAAAAGGAATTGCTCCATTTGTTTTCAATCACCATATCCTATTTCATATTGGTTGCTACATTCTGAGCAAGTAAATTGTCCTAATTTTATCATTTTTACTCTTTTCTATTCTAAATATAATTTTTCATCAGTTGTAATGTTGTTTTGCATTTGAATAAAATTATATAAGATTTGTTCGCGACTTAGTATTGTACTTTTAACATTATGTATTGTTTCATTGGGTTTAAATTGTGTAAAATCTAAAAAGTTAGCAAAAGTAGTTAAATAAGGTTTATTGCGTTGGGAAATAATAACAGCGCTCCCAAAGGGAAGGGTTGCTAATTCTTCGGCACTCATAACCTCACGCTTGGTTTTATTTTGTGATAAAGCAATTCCACCAAACATATTGTTTTGTTTGGCGAAACTTTCGCTTGTTGATTGAACAGTGATTTCAGTGTATCCCATTTCTCGAGCGATTGTTTCGCGGGTTTCGCTGTTACCACTCATTAAATAGTATTTGTATGTTATGTTGGCAAGAATATTGTTTCTTGTGGCGATATTGTATTTTTCGTCGAGTTGGGCGATTGACTGAACTACAAGCATAAAATAAATATTACGTCCGCTAGCAACACTTATCATTTGGTTAATTATGGGTATTTTAGGAAAATTACCGAATTCATCTAAAATATAGTAAATTGGACGATGATATTTTGCAATATTGTTTTTATCAAGATCTGTGAAAACCATATACATTTTAGACCACTAATTTAGTCTTTAAATTAGAATGGAGATTAAAAGTATATGGTAGCAAGTATTCCTAATGAAAATGAATTATATTCATTACAAAGAAAAATAAAAAAATGATATTCACAAGAAGAACCTTCAAAACAAACAAACTATATTTATCAAAATGTCATTAATTATTTTAATTTATGTCAAAAATACTATTTATATAAAAACTCATTAAATAATTTAATTAAATTATTTTATAAATCAAAACAAACTTTTTATAATTGAGCTAAAAAGATTCAACTTTGTCTTAAAGAAAAATTAAATTTTATTGTTTTAGCTAAAAAATCAACTAGACCAATTAATATTAATAACCATTATTCAAAAACTTACAAGATTGCTGTTGCAAAAATGATGAAAAAATATCGACAAAAATATGGAACTGGTATTTATGAGTTTTATAATTTAACACTAGCTGGGTTTTTCAGATATAAAAAGAAAGTAATTAAACATAACATTAAAACTTTAATTAAATGGAATAAAGAATTTAATAATTTTTATCCTAAAAACAAGAAAATTAAAACTTATAAACGTTATGAAATGTCTGAATTAGGACATTTACAACATGATATTAAAATTCTGACACCAAATATGACTGGTTTTAAACGTAATTTATATTTGTATGATTTTATTGATGAAAAATCACGTTTTGGTCTTGCTTATTTATCTGAAAATAAATCACAGTCATCAGCAATTGGTATTTTTAATCAAGCTTATGATGATTTTTTAAATAATAAAATTAGAATAAAAAGAATTAGAACCGATAATGGTCCTGAATATGTTTATAGTTATAATCCAGAGTATAAATATCATAAAAGTGAGTTTACAAAAGTATTACATCAAAAAGGTGTTATTCATCAAACAACACCGATTCGTTCCCCTCAATCAAATGGGAAAATTGAAAGATTTCATCAAAACTGAAATAAATTTTTTGAATATCTTCCTCGTTACCCTAAAAATATTAATGAATTACGAAAATTAATTACTATCTTTTTAGATTATTACAACAATGTTAGACGACATAAAAGCATAAATTTTTTAACGCCATCCGAAGCTGTGTTAAAATTTTTAAAAGACTAACTGGTCTAAAATGTATATGGTACCTTACAGTTTTTATCAAGATCATTAATTAATTTGCTATAAGTTTCGGTAATAAATGAAGAAATAAAGTCGTAGGTGCTTTTTTCTTCATCAGGAAAAATAATAAAAATTGCTTGTGGTTTCGTGTTGTCAAATTTAATTGTTGTTTTTGCAGTAATGTTTTTAATTTTTGACTGGGCAAAAACAATTAAGGAACTGGTTAACTGTTGAATAATTCCTTCTGTTGTTTTTTGTGCCCCGCGAATAGTAGACCCGCAGACTTCAATTACCCGACTAAGATAATTTAATTCTTTACTTTTTGTTTCAATATTATCTAAGTAATTATTTAAGTTTTCATAAGTCGTACTATTTAAGTTGTATTGAATGTTGGAAAAATTAAATTTATCTAGGGTTATATTGTTGTCTCATTCGGATTGTTCTAACATTGCTAAAATTATTCCTTCTAAAATTTTTTTAGCACCATTACTTCAAATACTGTCATTGCTTTGTGGAATTATCATATCAATAATTTTAACAATTTTATCTTGCGCTTGATTACGAACATTTTCAAGGTCAATATCTGATTTTTGATTAGGGTTTCTAACTTCTCATTGGTGTCAAACTTCTTCTAACGGATTTCAAAAATCACTATTTTTACTACGCAAATCTAATTTAAAAATTTGATAACCTTGTTCTTTTAAATTTGTACTATGTAGTTTATAAAGTTCGCCTTTGGGGTCGGTGATTATCATTGCTGGTTGAATGCTACTTTTAGCGAAAGTTTGGATTTGTGGATTAATAATAAGTGATGTTTTACCACTTCGAGTTGAACCAATTAAAAGGCTATGCCCAATATCTTTGGTAATTTTATATTCTAAAATACTATTATTTTGTTTTAATTTAGTATTAACAATAAAACCAATATCTTTGTTATTTTCGTTGTTAGAAATAAGTACATTATTTTTGTTTCATAACATTGTTGTAAAAATATTGTTGCTTTCTTTTTCAGTCATTAATCTTCCACTAGCTAGTTGATTAGATAATTTTTTACTTTTTTGGTTATTTCAAAAATTATAATAACGTTGTAATCATTTTCTTTTATTCATTTTTCCTAACTTTAATAAAATTAAATGACAGATACTTTGTAAAAGAAAACAAGCTATTAATCAAATAAAAACATATTTTCATTGGTAAATATTAATTGTTTTTAGTTTGAAATAGTCAACTAGCAAAAATACAATTGTTGTTATTATAAAAATTATTAAAGGTAAAAAACAAATAAATTTAATGATATAGTCCATTGGGTCGTTTTTATCATCAATTGTTTTTGTTTTGCTATATTTTCAGGGTCAAGCAAAAAATACGTAATAGGGGAATAATAAAAAATATAATATTATTCTAAGTAATTTATGAATATCTTGTTTAAAAAGCATTCAGCTATTTTTTTCCATAATTTATGTTTCCTTTCTAAGCGTTTATAACACGTTAAATTGATATCTTATTCATTAAAATAACTTTCAATTCAGCACAGACAATGATTTTAAACTTACTTGTCATCTTTTGTTCTTTCACGGGTTAGTTCTAAATCGTGGTCTTTGTTTTGTTCGCGTTGCTTTGTGATTTTGTTTATAGCACTTAGTTTTCAGTTTGCTTCTTCTTTAATATTTTCTATACAAACTTTTAATTCTTCGTTTGTCATTGTTTTAAAAGTTTTCTCATATTCGCGTTGACGAATATAGGGTAATGTTTCTTTTAATCTTTCAACTCGTTTATAAGTATGTAAATCTTCGTTATCAAAATGACCTTCACGAGTTAAGGTGAGTTCGTATTTACTTAATCGGCTTCAATCAATGTTTTTTAAAATTGGGTTTTGATTAAATAGTTCGCGTAAATCATTATTTGTTTTAATTAACCGTTGTTTAGTAATAATTCCTTTTGATCCAATTTTTCCCTCTGGATGAATTTGCACTCTTTCTTGCCCATTTTTCATATCATGTGTAATTGTTTGCTCGCGATTGCGTGGTAGAAAATGATAATGAAAGTGGGGGTTTGTTTCGTCCATGTGTAAGTATATTCCGCGTAAATCATTGCCCAAATCTTTTATTAGATAATTTTTGACGGTGGTAATTCATTCTTTTTGAATAATTTCAGTATTTTTGGGTGTCATTCCTTGTTTTAATAAACTAGTTCTTGTAAAGGTGATAACATTATCAGCTTTGACAATAGATTTTACTGTAATAGATTTGTTTAAACCTTTTTCGTGAGCTTCTTTGATTTGCTGGCGGTATCATTGGTTATCGTGATTGATAATGTTGATTTTCTCTTCTCGAGTTAAATCGTTGTTTTTCTTAATTACTCAGTTATTATTTTCATCACGAAACATATATTCATTCAGATATGTTTTATTGTTATCAATATTTTCATTTTTGTAAATATCGTTTTTACTAGCGCGTAGTTGTTCAATTGGAATGCCACTATGCAACTTTTCTAAGGAAATTTTCCTTAAATTTGGTGCAACAGATAACTTATAATTTGTTTTATGGCGTGTATTTTGTTTTAGTAAATAATTAAAGTTATTAATAATATATTGACTATAAGTGTTGCTGCTTTGTCGTGGGTAAAAATTATTGCTTTGAGCATTTTGATTGTTTGTTGATGAATATTTTGTTAAAAATATTTTCATCATTTTTTGAAGTTTATAATTACCATATAGTTTTTTGTTGCGTGAGGTGTTGCGATAAAAGTTTGCTCGCTTTTTCTTTCCAATAGTGTTGTTGTGCATAGATTTTCGTTCCCCTCTAGATAATTTTTGTTGATATTAGTTGTTTATTGGTTGTTATTTATTATATGATTTTAATTTATTAGGGTTAAATAACTATACCCTAAAATAAAAAAAGATGTTTTGAATAAATAAATTGTATAAAATAAGATTATTTTTAAATTAAATACCATTCTATTAATTGTTTTAATTCATATGCAAAGTATTTTGTTTTTGTAATAAAAATATCTTCTAAATAGTTACTCTTAGTATTTCTATCTTTGTTTGATGGTAAGGTTATATTTGTTTTAATAGGTAAAAAATAACCTTCATCATATCAATGATATTTGCATTCTTTTTGAATTTTAGAAATATCTTTTCTTCATTCTTTATAGTGATTTATTAGTTTATTTTTAACATCTTCATTTTCAAATAATTCACTAAAATATTGATATATTTTGTTATAAATTTTATTTTGTAGTAAGTTTTTAATTTCTTGTTGATTAATTTTATATTTTGATTCTTCAACATAATTACTGGCTATATCATTAAATTTGTTTTTATATAAATATTTTAAAATATTTATTTTTATAAAATTTAATTGTGGTAGTTTAATAATTCGGGGGTGTTCAAAGAATAATCAAATTAAATTTTGAACAAATAAAATTTGAGCGTTTAAATAAATTTTAAAATACCCATTTTTAATAGCGTTAGAATATCAAAATACATTATTAATTATTTTATCAACTAATATTAAACATAAATTATTTACTTGATATAATACTTTTTGATATTGATTTAAAAATAATTCATATCGTTTATTTTTTTCTTTTTCTTTATTTAATTTGTCTTCTACTTTTTGTTGTATTTCTTTTTCTTTTATTTCTTTATCAAAATATATTAAATCATTTTTATTAATAATAAAAGCTGATAAAGTTATACCATAATTATATAAGGAATTTAAAAAATCACTTGAATTCATTAAATTAAATACTTCAACTTTTTTTAAAATTACTCCCAACGCAATTCGTTTGGTATTGGGATTATATAATTGTTCTTGTTTTTCATACGGCCAATAAGATACAATAACTGGCATATTACTTAAAAAACCACTTCCTCTAAGTTCGGGAATAGTAAAATCCCTACGAAATAAAATAAAAACTAAATTGTTATCAATTTTTTCTAATTCTTTTGTTTTTCTTAACTTAACGTATTTTTTAAGTATTGTATCGTTTTCCATATTATTTCCCCTGATTAAAATAAAAACCGAATTCGTGTTTTTCGCGTTTATTCCCAATTGATTTAATTTCAATTGGATTTGTTTTGATATTTACAATTGTACGTTGATTACTACCAATTGTAAACAAACAAACCCCCGTTGGCGCACTGGCGATAATATCTTTTTGATATTGATTTAATCTTCCACTCGCTGAAATTAAATCATCATAATCTTGTAAATCGCTTGGCGCTAAGTGATGAACAAACTTATATAAACAGTTGTTTATTATTCCTTGCGCTTGCGTTTTAATATTCGTATTGCTCATAAAGTCGGCGATGTTTTGCGTAATAATATACAAAATACCGTTATATTTTCGAATGCGTCTTGTCATTTCAAACAAGAAATTCAACGCTAAGGTATTGTTTTCATTAATTAATAAGTGCGCTTCATCAATGGCAATACAAATTCATTGTTGTTCCGCAATTGGTAGTGTTTCATTTTTAGCTTTGTTTTTTTTAACTTTTTTATCTAAAAATGCTAGCATTAAAAATAATTGGGCGTTTTGTTTTTCTTTATTAACTGTTAATTCGTGAGTATCAAAAACAATCAAATCACCCTTTAATGACAAATTACTTATTCCATTTCATAAATAACCATCTGCTCCTTGTGTTAACTTTCATAATACAGAATTAAGTGTTGATTTATGTTTTTCTTGTTTTTCATTATAGTTATATAAATAATTTAAAATTGGATAATCTTTTGCTGTCAATTTTGTAAAATCGTTTTGTGGCGTAATATTTTTTACTTTATAAACCGCTAATAATGTTTTTTGTCATTCTGCAACATCCCCGATTTGCAATGTTAGATATAAAATCTTAAATCATTGTTCTAATAATAAAATATGTTCTAATAAATCATCACCAAACACTTCTAACGGATTTATTCGTGCTTTGTCTAATTTACCAATCGGAATAATTTCTCCACCATAGTAATTGGCTAGTGAATGATAATCTCGCTCAGGATAAATAATATATAACTTTGTGTTATTACAATATAATCAATTTAATTGCTTTTTAACATCCATCGTTTTACCGCTCCCCGTTAAACTAAACACAACAACATTGCTACTATTACGAAAACTAATCATCTTCATTTTGTATATTTTCCTTTCTATTATCATATCAATATCTTAAAATTTTATTCATAAGGGTAGTATATTTCCAATCTTTTTCTTTTGCCTCGTTTCTAAATTTTTGTACTAATTCCACATCGCAAGTCATTGGTGGCAAAATATTTTTTCAATTTCGTTTTTTAAATTCTTTAATATTTTTAAAACTTGATAATTTATTTATATTTTCTTCAATATCACTAATTTTTTCATCGTTATTCGAATTGTCTATTTTTTTTAAACTGCTTATCGTATTTATAATTTTTGGCATTTTTTACTCCTTTTTATTATTATATCACAAATATCACAAGTGATATAATAATAAAAATAATAATTTAAATTTTATTACTATTTTCCCGCGAAAATAACACTCAATGCGTTACAGACAACAACAGCAAAACAAGCAATGAAAAACTCTTATAAAATAAGGGTTTTATAATAATGATATAATCAAAATATCCTTGACAATAGGGAAAAAGAAAGGAATAAATAAAATGAAAAAACTACTAAGTATCTTGGGTATTTTATTTTTCCCCTTTACTGGTATTAACCTTTTTAGTAAAGAATTATTTGGTTTAAATTTTATAATTAAAATTTATGAAGTAATTAGTACTAGTATAATGAAAAATACTATTGTCCAACTAATAGAATTCATTTTTAATAGTATAACAATTTGAGTTTGCTTAATTGCTATATTTTATTTGTTTTATTTAACCATTAAAGAAATTTATGAAAACACTTTCTAAATATTTAAAAAATGAAAAATAACTGTAATAAATTCTTATTTTTCTTTATCTTTTTCTAAAAATTTTTTAACATTTTCATTATGTTTTTTATACATTTCTTCGACTTTTTTAAAATTTTCATCTTCATTATCTGTTGACCAATATTGTTCTTGGACAATTTCTTTTGAACCTTTTAAAAAACAATTATCACAAAAATAATTATCTAAAAAATATGGTATTGATTTAGATTCATATTTTTTATGACATTTTTGACAAGTATACATTAAATATCAACTCCTATTTTTTATTAATATAATAAATAAATTATAACTTAGTTTATAATTATATTGAGAGTTTTAACCACTCCCTAATAGTTCCAAAAAAAATAGTTAGGCGGTGGTTCAATGGAATTGTTACAAATTATTTGTGACATTCTTAAAATAATCACGCTACTATTGCAAATTATTTTTATAATTAAAAAATTATCCGAATAGGATAATTTAATTCAGTAGGAGAGTGGTTAACTCTCACTTTTTTATTGTTCCAAATTAATATTATCATACTTTGTGGCAAAAACAAATACTTTATTTATTGTTTCATATTTCCTTAGGTGTATTGTTCTTGTCATGCATAGTTATTGATTTTATTATTTATATAATTAGTATTTGTTGTTTTGATATAGTATAGAAATAGTTTTGAAATTATATTGGAAGAAAAGAGATAATAAAAATAGGTGCTTTGCGAAATAGTAAAAACGATATGATAAGAACCATATCTTGGTTTTGTATTTGTTGTCTTGCTACTCGTTGGTTTTATGCAAGCTCTGTGCTGGGTGTGATAGGGGAGTTAGTCTAGGTTGTCTAATTCCGCTAATAATTGGATGATTTCTTCATCTGATACTTCTGGTGGGTCGTACTTGTATTTTTCATAGTGTGTGTTATACTGATCTACAAGAGAATTATTTTCTCTTGCTTGGTTTTTATGGGAGTTAGCAGAATTTTTGGCTTTGATTGAAGCTTGAAATTCTGCTTTTTGTTTGGCCATTGCTTGTAGTTCAGTTTGATATTTTGCGTCAACCGACGCTAAAAATTCTTCGCGGTTTTTAAACTTACGAAGGCGGGGTTCGACTGCTTGTCATTTTTCAAATTGACGGTGCAGCGTATTTAAGTTATGGAATTTATACATATTTGTTTTAATCATCGCGTCATATCCTGTCGCTTTAATGCGTGTTCCATCGGGATAATAAATATGGGTTTGACCAAAAACACGAACACCAACATTAAACCAATTAGGGCTTGTTTTTGTGACGTGGATGTCTTTTTTTGCCACACTGATAAAGTTATCTCCAACCCGCACCTTATTTGATAACAGTGTATGTTTATAGATATCTGATTTATGGACAAAAAAGTTACACATGTGTTTTTGTTCATCTAACTGATTAAATACTTTAAACTTACCACCACGCGGTAGGTCAACAAAGTGATAATTGACTTGTTCAGATTGTTGAATTAAATTTTCCATAATTTATGTTTCCTTTCATTAATGTTTTAATGTTTTTACTGCTTCAATAGGGAGCATTAATCAAGGTTTATATATATTAAAATTTGCTTTGCAATATCATAAAAAATAACTTGTTTCATCAGAACATATTTTTTTATATGCTGAATGTGTTCGCTTGCAATTAATGCAACATATAATATAAGTATCTTTTTCAAATTTCATAATATATATGCTCCTTTCTGCGGTTTTGAACGTTTTTTAACCCCATATCAGCGTTGATATTTTCCAAAATGTGGAATAATATTCTTTTCGGTTATTTCAATGCTA